>CAUYQV010103603.1:0-108620 GCA_963574575.1 Galagoides demidoff | reverse complement strand
ATCAATAGTTACAGTTGAGTTACTAGGAATGGAATGGCAGAGCTGCAGGGTGCGGCCCTGTAAGCTAGAGGTTAAGGAATGCAGTAAACAGCTAGGAATGGGGTTTGGGCGACAAAATGGAGTTAGTCTGGCTCTCTCACTAAGGTGGGTTGGGTGGGGGCAGATACTGTCTCTCCAGCCCAGCTCTCAGGCAGGTTAAGAGAGGTGGAATAGGGGCAGGAAAAGTAATAAGTTAAATCCAAGGATGAACACGGCCATATCAGTGTGGTCCTAGAAGTCTTTGGTTTGCTCTAGTTAGTGCTGGGAGAAGGCTGATGAAGGCAAGATTCCAGGCAGGGGGCAGCTCAGAAGGCTGGGTTATCAATGCCCCTCTGAACCCCAGCACATTCTTCAGGCCTGAATTGTAAGGGGGCGCTCTGTGGGCATTAGACCCAGGGTGGACTTCATGGTGACCTCAAGTGGTCCAAGAACTCATTCTCCCGGAAGCAGCCATTACTATAGCATTTGCATCCTTTGGGGCAGGTGAAGAAGAGGCCACATTTGTCTACAGCCTTCTAAGCTCTTGCCTGTTGGAGGATGACCAACAGGCTGAGCAGCAGGTGGGTGTGAGGCCAGAGACCCAAGTGTCACTTTTTCCCTTTTTATGATCAAATAATATTCTGTTACATATATATGCCCCATTTTGTTCATCCATTCATCCATTGGTGGACACTTGGACTCTTCCCACCTTTCAGCTGCTGTGAATAGTGCTTCTGTAAACACACATGTATGTGTATCTTAGTGCTTGCTTCCAGTTCTTTGGGGTATGTACTTCCTTCACTCTCATTTGATCTTGATTCTCCAGAGGTCATGCTGGAAGGGCTGATGAGTATCCACAATTTTAGTCTGCCTCAAACACAGGGGACTAGCTTAGCACCCTCTCCCTAGGGCCAACTACACAGGATATCTGAGAAAACAGGGGCTGGGGGATAATGGACATTGAGTGGACGTTCCTAGCATGGTTCCTGGCATGGAGCAGGCTTGCGATGAATATTTGCCACTTCTCAATATAAGGTTAATTCAGTGAAGTCACAGAGGAAATTAAAAGAAGGGGAAATAGATGTTGTAGACTAACAGTTGGAAGAAGAGAAGGACACCTCAGGTTGGCAGGGTGGGAAGGGAGGACGAGGATCGAGAACAGGGGAGAGAGGGTATCTAGTCAGAAGAAATCTCAGGAGCATTTTTGAGAGAAGCATTTTTTGGTGCTGAAAGTGGCTGAATGTGTTAGCTCATGCCTGTAATCCTAACACTCTGGGAAACCAACGTGGGAGGATCGCCTGAGCTCAGGAGTTCAAGACCAATCTGAACAAGAGCAAGACCCTGTCTCTCCTAAAAATAGAAAAATTAGCCAGACATGGCAGGTACCTGTAGTCCCAGCTACTCGGGAGGCTGAGGCAGAAGGATTGCTTGAACTCAGGAGTGTGAGGCTGCTTGAGCTATACTGAGGCCATGGCATTCTAGCCTATGCAACAGAGTAAGACTCTATATCCCCCCCAAAAAAGGAAAGAACCCCCAGGAAAGCTGATGAGTGAGGAGCTGTAGTCAAACAGTTATTGTCTCTTTTTTGGAAAGCCAGGAGTATAAAATGAAGGAAAGAACATGGGACCATCAGGCTGAAGATGTGAGGTAAGAGGCAGCAACATCTCTTAGCCATGTCGAGTGACTTAACCGCCATGTCGAGTGACTTAACCATTTTCAGTCTCTTGTAGCATCTACAGAGTGGCCTTAAATTCTAGAAACAAAGGTAATATGATTTCACCATGTATTAAAATAGAATATTAATAACCCACTTACGGATTTGCCTGTTTACAAATTTGGTGACCACTTTCTGTGTATGGGAAAGCGACATCTATGTATGAGGTAACGGGAGGCAAAGGAGACCTTGTACTAAAATGTTCTGCAGACACCTAACAGTGCTGCAAGGCACCAGATGATGCATTATTTTCATTCTCTAGGAAAAATAAAAATATGCCAGACACAGTGGCTTACGCCTGTAATCCTAGCACTTTGGGAGGCCAAGGCAGGAAGATTGCTTGAGACCAGGAGTTTGAGACCAGCCTGAGCAAGAGTGAGAGTTCCCATCTCTACAAAAAATAGATGAACTAGCCAGGTGTGGTGGCATGCACCTGTTGTCCCTATTACTCAGGAGACAGGCAGGAGGGTCACTTGCACCCAAGAGTTTGCAGTTCCAGTGAGCTATAATAATGCCATGGCACTCTAGCACAGGTGACAAAGCAAGATTTTATCTCAAAAAAAGTAAAATAAAATAAAAATAAAAAAATTATCTGGGCATGGTGGCTCGAATCTGTAGTCCCAGCAACTCTAGAGGCTAAGGCAAGAGGATGGTTTGAGCCCAGGAGTTCAAGGTCAGACCCTACTGTCAAGCCTTTTCTTCACCTACACTCCTATGTGGCCAATAAATTCTACTGATCTAATCAGAACTTCTGGAGGGAGGGAAGGAGAAAGGAAGGAAGAGAAGAAAGGGAAAGAGAGAGAGTACACTCATGCATGAAAAATCCACAAGATGGAAATTCAGTCCTTGAATAATTGAGAGTTGAACTATGTTGAACAGCTAAAATAAACACTAAATCCTGCCTTTCTCCACAGTGGACTTCTGACCATGACAATGGAGCTATTTGGTTTAAAGAAATATCCAAGTTTTAAAACTTAAAAGTTACTGATAGGCCAATTCCTTGCTTTGGTTCCCAGGGTTACTGGGATCTGTACTCCTATCAAATTACACCACATCAGATGACCTATTATTCTTCATGGTGTAGCACTGAGTGTGCCAGACACAGGGATATAGGAGAGTCTTTTCTCATGATCCTGTCCAAACCCTGGTCCACACCATTGGTCCAGGCTGACCTGAGCCCTGGGCAGCCACAGCCAGCATGAGGGTGTGCATATGGCCGTCCCTCCTCACCCCAACAACACTGTTCCTGCTGAGGGCTGCAACTCCCCTCTGTTGGATGTTCCACCAGGAAAAGGCTCTTTGTTTTGTCTCTTTATGGAGTCCAACCACCTAAAGCAGAACCTGCACATAGCAGGTGGTCAGTACATGTTTGTCAAATAACTAAATGATCCACCCAAAGTCAAAAGAGAGCCACACTTCTCAATTGCTGGCTGGGCTGGCCTGGGAACAGCAAGGGACAGACACTTGAACCTTCTCTTGGTTTAGAACCAAGACCTCAGTTCTAACCACAACGTGAACACAGATGCCAGGCTGTGTGCAGGACATGTGTCTACACCCAGGGGATTTTAAACAAGAGAATGGAAAAATACCACGGCAGGGTGCACAGACATCTCTGTATCACAGCCGTGGGCTTTAAACACACAAACAGAACAGAACCATTCTTTTCCTTTAATAGACAAAACTTGGATCCCCACAACCTTGCAAAAACAAAAAATGCTTCACCCAGGACTGTTCTTGGAGAATAGCTTTCCTTTTCTGGGGCAACAAAACCCCTTCTGAGCAAAAGCTGTACTGGTGGTTAGCCCTATATGATACTGAGCCTTTATCTGAATAGGCATTGCTTCCTAAGTGACAAAAATAAACAAACAAACTCACCAGGAGTGAGCATTTGAAAAAAAAAAAGAAAGCAGAAAACAACAAGAGCTTACAAAGAGTGGGGAACACAGTGCATTGGCACTCCCATCTTCCTGTTCTTTAAAAAAAAACCAAAAAACCAAGAAATCACGTTACTTCTGAGTTAACCAAATAACCCTTACCCTGAACAATGGCATAAGCGGTTTTATTTATGAGGCCACAACCCGCTGCGGTAAGGATGGATAGTATAAAGTCAGGATGACAGAAATAAGCCAGGAAACATTCAAGTGTGACAGATTTGCGGTATGTACTTATTTGTATGTTTCACTTGGTTTTGATTTACTAATTAACAAGTGGGGCAAGAAAAACATATCTGGGTTGAGTTGGAGGCTTCTATGCTCTCACGGTTCCTCATCTCCACTTCCCCGGCCCTTGGGTGAAATAATCACCTTGGCTTGGTGGCTCTGCATTAATTTCCATGTCTAACAATGGCCCTGTCATTTCACTGCAGGATTGAGTTTAGGAAAAAAAACGAGGCTGGAGAAGAAAATTCTTAGCCAAGCTTCTATCTGGGGGAAGGGAAGAGAGAAGCAAAAGGCACAACAACCAGCGGAAGGTTTCTCCACTACTCTCTCTCCCTCCTCTAATTCAAAACTCTGCGCTTTATTATTGGTGCAGCAGGACGGGGCACATTCTTCCATCCAGAGATTCACTGCATTTTCCTGAGAACACAGGGAAGACAGTATCTCAGGGTAAAGTTACTGATTTGCCTCCGGATTAAGTCCAAGCTAAACTGCTCACTTAACATTCTGTTTTCCCCAAGGCACAGCAGGTCTGCACAGTGGGACGGTCTACATGGGTGGTGGCTCCCGCCCCACCACCAAGTCACAAGATCTTGGTTCTTTTAGTATCTCAACTCACGGACGGATGAGCTCAGCAAACAGGCCTTTCTGCAGGTCTGGGGGGAAAGTGAAGCAAGCTATCCTGCCATTTATTTGGACCAACAATTTGGCCTCAATAGGGTAATGAAATTACAAAAAGGCACATGGGGCTGTGCCCCCAGTACAGGTAGCTGTGTGGCCATGCTTGTCTGGGAAAATTGGGGGCTGCACTTGATTCACCTACAAAGGGTGGTTTGCCCTGCCCTTTTCTCTTCCTATCTGATACTGGCAACAAGTGGTCAAAAGGACAGCAGGAAGGAGAATAAGTGACGGTCATTACTCAAACCACTTCAGACCATCAGTGCCTTTCCCACAAAAGCAATTAGCAATTAGCACAATTAATGGTCTGAATTTTAATTCTCTCTCTCTTTTCATAACCAATGCCCAGAAATTGGCAGTAAAGAGTCCAGCCCGACATAAACCATGAGAAACCGCCCCCAGGTCATTAAAACGTGGGCTGCTCCAGGCGTGTGATCAGACAGTCCCCTGACCCCTGCTGCGCTCTCATGATGAGAAGCCACTTGGGAAATGAACACATCAGAGGCGGCACCTGATCAGACTGCAAGAAGACAAGAAAGGGAATGTGAAACCCACAAGAGAAAGGGTTTGGTGTGGTTAGAAGTGACTGTGGAGTAAGAGAAAAGGAAGCTGATCCCTCAGAGCCTGTGGAACCAAGAAGAAGTCCATCCAACCAGACGTGGAAACAGAGGGATAATGACACATAACACAGACCACCTCGGGCATTGCTGGGTATTCCAGAAGGAGCGTAGACTCAACCCAGAGGATACTCACCCCTGGGGATCCTCCATAGTCCTGCTTCTGGCCAGAGCAACCAGGTAGGGCCCAAGAAGAAAAGGAAATATGGACCCTGCCCATCACGTTATGAAAGAGTTATATATGAGAGTCTAGAAGGGCTTTACTTTCTTGTGTACCTGCTTCAAACAAAGTGCAGACAGGTAAGAATAAGGTGACATGGGAGTGCTCTCTCATACAGGCTGTCACTCGATCACAGTGGAGTCTCTGCTACCCACGGGGTTGGAAGAAGCGGTGTGCACATCAATGGCAACCTGGGGAAGTACTTTATCTCTTTAAACTGCTAAGGTTTTATAAGTTACCAGAGATGATCAGATTTTATTGTCAATGAAGGTCAGCTAAAGAAAACTCTGGAAGGTCAGTGTGGATTGAAATGGCACAGCAGGGAGTGAAACCAATAGTGAAGGTCTAGCTTCATCCAGAAGATTCTCTTGCATGTTCCACTGAGGAGGAGCAAATGGAGGGGGGGGTCACAGGCCTTGGTTAAATGCTTCCTTTTTTTACCCTTTCCCCTGTCATTTTCCTCATCCCAGCTGAAAGTGAGGTGTGACTCTAAGAAGATTAAAATTGAAATATACAGGTTCCAGAAAATGCCAACATTCAGCTGCAAATCACTAAATTCAACAAATATTTACTTAACGTCTGTTATCTATAAGGTATGCTAATAAACTTTTGGAATTATCAGATAATGTAGTTCATGTTTGCACATGAAATAATTTTAAAGATCTTTAATTAATGGACTTTGAAAACACTACACATAGACTGAATGGTATCTTGCTATTTAATTATTTAAATGGATATTCCATTAGGGCTACCCCTCCTCACCACTCCCCCCAGTGTCCTTGAGATAAACTAAAAGATTACACAACAACGATTTGCCAACTCCTTTCCTCCATTGTTTATCAGTCAGAAAGAATCAATAAGTGTCTGCAGTGCAAATCAGGTTTGAGAAGAGGAATCAGAAAGTCACTCCTTAGAAGACTCACAGTGGGCTCTGGGAGCAGGTGCCAAGCCAGGCAGACTGTGCTACTCACCGGCCCTTGTTCAGAGAATTCTAGAAAGATCACTGGGAGATCTGGATCAATCAGAAAGTCCGGACCTGCCCATAGTCAATCACATCATTACTATTAATGTCATTCTTGAATCCTTCCTCCGAGCTCTGAGTCTTCCTTGTCTTATTCTTGCACACCCAGCTCCATGACACCAGCCCTCCCTGCCTGCTCTATTTTCAAAATCTATCAGAGTCCAATCTGCTCACTACCTCCACAGCTCCACAGCTACTGCTGTGGACTAAACCTTCACCTCCTGTTATCTGAACTACTACAATAGTCACCTAACTTGTGTTTCTCTCATTCTACTTTGCCCCTGCAGGCTATTTGCTACTCAGTGGTCAGAATGATCCCCTTAAAATACAAATCAGATGATAACATTCCCTGTGCATAAGACTCAAATGCCCTCCCTCTCTCAGAGCAAAAACAAGTTCAAGATATTATTCAAAACTCTTTAGATGGTACACAAAGCCTAACCAAATTTGGACCCTGGCTTGTTCTTTGACCTCATTTCATGCCATTAAAGAGGCCAATTCCATGAAGGTCCCAAGCAGGCTCCTGCCACAGGACCATTGCACTTGCTTATGCAAATCTCCACTTATTTCCTCAGTGGAGATGCTCTTACCTCAGCCAGCCAGCCAGCTCACTCAGACTTATCACATTCTCTTGGCTCAAATGCTATCTCCTTGGAGAGCCCTTCCAGACCACATAACACAGCACATCTGTTAATACTCCATCCCCTGCACTTTTTTTTTAATCTCCACAGCACTTATTACTACCTGGTGTTACACTACCTTTATTATTAACACCTTGTTGTCCGTCTCCTCTACTAGAGTGCATGTTTCATGAATGTAAGAAGCTTTGTTGGTGCATTTTTATATCCCATATGCACCTGGGTTTGTGCATGGCAAGTGGCTGATGGCCGATCATCCTTTTGAATGTATGTGTAACCTCCTCAATTGTATTTTCTTCATTGACTAAAGGCAGGTCATAACAACCCGTCTGCCATATAGAGCTGTTCCATGCTTAAATCAGACAATATATGTGGAAGCATTTCAGGAAGTATAAAGTTCAATATACTATAAATGAAAGGGGTGGCTAATTTCTTTTCGCCTACCCACCTTGGAAACAAAGCAGAGTCAACAATTCAATCAGCCTCATCTTTTGCAGGTGATGCAGCCCCAACAGGTAGTCAGGAAAATATAGTTTGGGATGTATAGTAACGGTAAGCCCTTGACTTAGAACATTTTCCATGAAAAAAGAAAACCAGAGATTTGGGAAGATAGAAGACAGAAAAACTTATGTTCTGACTGTTACAGAGCATGTTCAGCAGGCCTGCTGTAATATCCAATTCCACATTCAGAAGCTTTACAACAGATCAGTGCCAGAATAAAGGAGGAAGCCCATTCACTGGAACAAACACACTCTGCCCCGATCCCCCTATGGTGCAGAGTCCCCTTGCAGTTTCCACAACTGAATGGCCTGGAGGAACTAGTTGCTATGGCTTAAGATTCCATCAAATCAAAAACAGTCCGAATGCTGGCACAGGCGACTTCTGGAACTGGGGCATTTGAAAGTCATACCACTCCTGTCTCATTTTGTACCAATGTTCCCAGAGGAGGAGGAACAATCAGGAGAGAGAATCTAAAGCGTGGTGGGAAAGAGGATGGGTGTTTAGACAGCACAGGGAGAAGCGGGTGGAGACCTGAGGACCCGGGCCAGGGGAAAGAGGGAGAAGTGTGTTCCGCACCCACTCCCAGCCTGGAATAAAACCCAGTGAAGTAGGGCCCATTGCAGGCTGTGATCTGGTGCAAGAGGAGGCATCTGACAACTGGGCTCCAGGTGTCAGGAGGGAACGGGGAGAAGAAGGAGGCCTCAGGGACCTGACCCAGGGCACAAGGTTAACTGCACAAACACCACAGAGAAAAGAGAAGGCCATCTTGTTTCTGCAGACAGCCTCCTGTTTCAAATGCCAGGGGCACTTAAAAAGTCCTTCCCATAACCCCAAAGTGCAGCCAGGCTTCGGTTGCTCAGAGCGGAGGGAGTGTGGATAATTGACATCCAGAACCTGAAGCCCTATTTCAGGTTAAATCTCATTCCCAGTAACTTTCCCCCCTACATTCCACACAGCCAAAGTCCCTTTGTATGCACCTTTTCAATGTGCCAGGCATCCACAGCCTTAGAATGCAGGGACGGTCTTGCTGACTGAGAAGATTCTGAATCCCGACTGCACGTTCCTGCGTTGTCCTGCACAGTGGCACACACACCTTGTCCTCGCTTCACCTTCACGATAACCACACCTTACTATGCCGCTCGCATGTTTAGGGAAACTGACTCTCAAAGAAGGAAGTAACCCACTCGAGGTTACAAGGTACCACCCCAAAGCTGACACAGTGACTGTCACACTGCAGTGCCCACAGGTAGCCAGAGGAGTAATTCTGGGAGCGGAGATGACAGAAGAGTGGGCTCAGCAGTCTCCATTGGCTCAGTGGGAATCCAGAGAAGCAAACTATAGTTCTCCCACTCAGACCACATACAGCTATCCTAGGGCTAGGGGACAAGAGAGTCATAGCCCAGGGCCCAGGTCTCACAGTTCTTAACTCAAACTTCCAGCTCTAGAGGCAAGAGTAAGGAAGAAAGTTCCTAAAAAGCCGGTATCATAGTCAGCTCAGGAAAGGTGGGGTTGCCCTGGAAGAAAAGAATAACTGGAGAAAAAGCCCACACCAGACAGAAGAATGTTCCGTAGGACACACATGCTGGGGAAGAGAGAAACATGACGAGTGGGCAATCCAGAAATGGGTGTCAGACTCCTGCCTGGGACATGTTTACCTGCCTCTGGGAATGAGTGCAGAGATGGGCACGCCCTAGTTGGCCATCCCCACCTGACTCCCTTCAGGAATGCAGGCGGAAAGATGTTTAGGGCTTCCAGGCCACAGTGCACCAGAGCACTAGGAAGGCTCCTAGGCAGACCTCCTTGGGGTAGGAAAAAGAGGAGGGCCATGTGAAGCAAAGAGAACCTGGAAAACACTTTTCTGAGAGCTTTTGACTTGTGTGGTCCATGGAGTTCTGGTCACATTATACCCAGCAGCTTCCTGACCTGCCATAAACCCACTGGCATTGGACTCTGTCATCTCAAGGGAAGACTTTAGTCCTGTATTGGAAATGCTGCAATAACCAAGGCAAATTCAAATAACAGAAAAACAGGAAGCTGATATGGGAGGATTACTGGAGGCCAGGAGTTCAAGAACAGGATGGGCAACATAACAATATCCACAAAAAAAATTTAAAAATTAGCCAGGAGTGGTGGTGTATGTCTGTAGTCCTAGCCACTTGGGAGGCTGAAATACGAAGATCACTTGAGCCCAGGAGTCTGGGGCTGCCATGAGCTATGATCACTCCATTGCATTCCAGCCTGAGTGACAGTGTGGGGTAAACTCCCACAAAAATTAAATGAAATGTGCTCTTTTATTTCCAGAAACTGAGCAAAAAGACTTGCGAGTATTATGTGCTTTTGTCGAGACTTAAGCAACCTGGGAAAACACAGTGGGGGCCCCAACTGTGCAGTGAAGTCAGCCCGTCAGATAAGGGTTGAAACAGCCCATCTGTGTAAAGGACATGACTCAAAGGTTGATGTGAGTGAAAAGAAAAACTCTATAGTAATGATGTGAGTAAAATACTCCATCGTAACTGTGGGGTCTCCAAACCATAAGAAAACAGTCATGGAGCCTGTTTCTCAGAAATTTAATTGAGTACATAGAAGAAAAAGGTTTTACTCCCCCATTTACCCTACCCTTTAACTTTAACAATAGAAGTCAAATAACGTATTGTTCTTTTAGGTCTTCAGAGAGGAACAGCCTGAGGCTAGCTTAAGATGGTTGTCTTACTTTCCCGGACTTTCTTTCTTTAGGCTAATCTTATGATGGTTATCTAACTTTCCTGGACTTTCTTTCTTTTCTATAGTTTAAGATAACAATTGAGGATGTTAGGATTATTGATCAATGTGGTGTACATGACTAACTCCCAATAAAAGGGAGTGGAAAATAAAAACATTTTGCTACATGCCACCTAAGAGTGTGTGGTCGTTTCTTGCTTTCAAACAATTCCAGGAGTGAGCTTGCACTCGTGGCCAAGCTGTCCTTCTCTATCCACGAGAAAGAACATCACCTAAGATGAAGGAGTAAAAACTCCATTTCCAAAAAAAAAAAAAAATTAATAACAATTAAAGAACAAACCTTGAAAAGAAATCTATTTACAAAACCATAACCATGAGACGATACCATTTAAATGCATACACACACATATTTTAAAATGTACATAATATAGTTTTTAAAGATTAAAAGTATATACAACATAATTTTAGTTAGCTGTGGTGATAGAAAGATTATGGATAATTTCTATCATCTTATTTTTGGTTAGCTATATTTTATAAAGCATTCACTATGTATAAACTATGGTATCTAAATAAAAAGTTTAAAAGTATATCACTTGAATGGACCACCAATGCCCCCAATTTTACCAACTCAACTTCACCCTTCAAAGAAGTTGCTAAATACTCTCAGATGACTAGAAGCATATTTGGAATGCCTTTTTCCATCTGATTAAAAGATTACTCACCATAGTCCAATCTACGGTAACTATGCTACAAAAAGCAAAAAATGCAGCTTCTGTTTCTCTTTGACTATCACGGTATTACCTCAACTCCAGCTGGAAAGATGGAAAAACAACATTTGGGGATTGAAAGACCATCTTCATTTACACACTGAGTTTTGGAAGAAAATGGTAATGGGGGAAAAATGTTAAATTCATCTAGAAAGGATTTTCAGAACAGATTCTTGGTTCCCATGGTTGGGCTCACATCAATTCAGTGACTCTGCTGACCCATTCCTTGGCTTAAGGCTGGTTTCCCCCCTTCCCTGACACCTCCTTTTCTTCCTTCTCTCACCTTCCCTTCCCTTTTCCACTTCTTTCTCTCCCTATCTGTTTATTTCAGTTTGCCAATTTCAAATAAAACCACTTTCTGGATCTGATAGTAAAAAAGTACTGTTGCCAGGCAAGCAATCCCTGAAACATCAGCACATAAATTGACCTGGACGGACTCCAGCCAGCTAGCTGTGAGTAATGAGACCATGAAACACATATGCAGTTATACCCTGTACACTCAGGTTTGAATTTCATCTGGATCACCTTCTCCAGCTGCTAAAACTGGGATAATCCCGGGCAGACCAGGACAAGTTGTGCACCCTACTGGCATAAAACATCTAGAAGTTACCCAGTGATCACATGTGTGCACCCGTGCACCCAGTCACACAGACTCATGTGTGTACCCACAGATACATGCCTGTGTCTCATATAACTGCTGAGTCAGGGCACAAGGTTAACTGCACAAAGTTTTTCTGTCTTCTTTCTTCCCAAATCTCTGGTTTTCTTTTTTCCCCCTCATTTTCTGCTCCAGCCAATTTTCAACATCTACCTTGTCCTTATGTATGAAGTTCTTCCCTCTCATTACTAATGTCTTGCCCTGTTTGGACGTGGGCTGTCCCACTCTGAAATCTGGAAAGAATGCCTTGTCAATTTCATGTGTTTATAAAATGCAATCAGAAGCTCATGAGTAGGGACTCCTATCCCCAGATCCCCGGTGGGTTTTTCCTTTTTGCAACATCATCAACATGTCTAAAAGGGATGCGACTCTGACGCAGGGGTCAGGCGTGTGATCTGACAGTTGTATGGGACGTGGTCCTGAAGTCCACAAGTCGCTGCGTCCCCCATCTGCTCTGAAAACAAGAGCAAGAGAGCTATGCTCCAGGAACCCAAACCCTGGACGAGGCCCCTTGGTTTGTGCCAATGCTCTGGCTCTGTTTGTGACCAACACAGATAAAAACACTCGCTTTGAGGGGACTGGTTTGTGATTAAACACTGCCTACTAGGAAGGAAGCCTCTAAAAGCACTGGCAGCAGAAAAGAACTGCTCAGTTGTGTATGTTGACAATGTGGGGCTTACATAACCAAGTCAGTTACTGCCTACAGCTGCTAGCAGGTTTGGCAAGAACCCAAAACTTTCCAAACCAGAAGTGGAAGTGCTGAAATATCCTACAAGTTGTGGTAGTGAATGAAATGACAGGACTCTACAGGGAATGTTAAAGATTCCAAAACCTTTTCTATTTTATTTCCCCCAAGTTCCCTTCTGCAGAGTGGAACATCATGTCCCCCAAGTATAAAAATAAACACAATGTTGCCACTTTTGTCTTATACTAGAAAGAAGAAATGTTTAGGGGTGCTTTTCCCATGCTGCTAGGGCAGTGAGATTAGGAAATCTGGACAGCTTCCCCGGCTCTCACTCGTGTGCATTTGCTTGTTGTTGATCTACTAGAATTCTTTGTATTTTGGAAGTTCTGAGAAAAATCAGCAAAACAACACGGTCTCTAAGCCATGGATTTGGTCTATTTTATGCTTTTTAAAAGTTTTCAAGTTAAAAAAAAATGTGTGGCACAATCTAAATTTATCCACCTGTTGGACCCACAAGAGGAGGGCACAGGACAGACAGGACCAGAAGGCTGAGCAGGACTGGGAGATGGCTCCCCCGTCCCAGCCCTCAGTGTCCTCTCTTGGCAACATGAGGGGGATGTACAAGATGATTCCCAAAGTCCATCCCAACAATCCATTTCTAGTACTACAGGAGGTGTTGGGATAATCTAACATTCTGGCTTGCTAAAGGTTAAATTTAAATTTAAAAAGCTGAATTTTAAATTCAGCTTTAAAACACCAGGTAGTTTTCTGCCTTCATAAAACACATAAATCACATCACTCTTCAGTATCCTGCAGAACCTCAGTGTCAGCATTCACGGAAAAGGGACAATAAGAAGTCAACAGAGTTGCTTAGTTGAGACCTTTGAACACCAGAGTCCTGGGGATAAAAGCATGTGCCTATTCTCACACACACACAAGGGGAGACGCCAACGAGCTCGTGAACACGCCTCTAAGCACGTGGTAAATGGTAAAGTTAAAAGGCAAGTCATCATTTTTAAATTAGACTGAATATTTGCTTGGCCAACGACCTACGTAGAAATTGTTTCCTTGAGAGTGAAAATGGCAATGAGGAGGTAGGGTGGGGGGGCTGAATCTTTATTTGTCTTTGTTTCCGTTTTTCTTCTCTAAGTAGAGTTCAGAATAATAGATCATCCTGGTTAACTGAAGGATCTGATCTGAATAACTGAAATATTATCATAATAAAAAGACCAACCAGCTGCTAACTGGTATTAAAAATAGCACAGTGATAATTTTCACTCATATAGTATTTTGTGGCATGTCCCCTGAATGTCATGGTTTTGTATTAAAATATATATATGTACATATGTATATACAGGGTGGCCATAAAGTTTGTGTGCAATTTAAAATACATGTCTATATACAGAACCCCTCCCGGGAAACCAAACATGAAGGGAAAAAAGTAAAACAAAAACAACCACCAGCCAAACAAACCATATTCTGATGTGCACTGTAATCAAGTTAAGCTAGTTCTCACAGTCAGTAAACAAACCATTACTCTGAAAAAAAGGCTGGCAAGGGCAGAAAACAGTTATGGATGGGACTTTATCTGAGAGCCTTTCCACTGCAAGGGATTTTCTCAAATTTTATTTTCCCCTCCTCTGGCCCACCAGAGATACCATGGCTGAATGTTCTGACACTCTCCTCATGATGATTTTACTGAATCCAAACTCACACTGGTGGAAAATGCCTGGGTTTTGCCGTCACAAATAACTTGTGTTTAAATTCCAGCTCTACCACTCATCAATTCGTTGACCTTTAAAAGTTATTTGATCTTGGGCGGCACCTGTGGCTCAGTGGGTAGGGCGCTGACCCTATATACCGAGGGTGGCAGCATCAAGCCCAGCACTGGCCACACTACAACAAAAAAAATAGCTGGGCATTGTGGCGGGCACCTGTGGTCCCAGCTACTTGGGAGGCTGAGGCAAGAGAATTGCCTAAGCCCAGGAGTTGGAGGCTGCTGTGAACTATGTGATGCCATGACACTCTACTGAGGCAATAAAGTGAGACTCTGTCTTTACAAAAAAAAAAAAAAAAAAAAGTTATTTGACCTCTGAGCTACTTACTTTTAAGATGAGGAGAACATCTGTTCTGTGGCTCGTTGAGGATTAAATGTAAAATCACCTGCACAGCACACAAATGTCAACTCCATTCCCTTCACCCACTTCCACGTATTTCTCTTTCCCCACTATTTCTTCCTCCCTTTTCAATACATTTGTCAAGATTATATCCTCAATTAATGCTGAATGAGGGTGTGAATGGACACACGAGCCTCTAGAGCAATTTGTCATCCTACTAACTGATGGTTTTGCAAGCCAGAAGGTGGGACTTCCGTAGGTCCTGTGTGAAATATTCTAAAATAAAATCACAAATCCATCCTGAAGTGTCACAAAGTCAGACTGTAACAATTTTGCCAGCAAGCACAGCTTACACCATGTCAATACACAAGTGATTAGTGAAATGCCCCTGCCAACCATTTGGTTTCCGGCCAGAGCTACTATTTATTTCTACAATGCTACTATGTTCTATTTCCTCTTGTCTATTTTTGGATAAATGGCTTGTATTAGGAAGTCCAGCAACTGGAGACAAAAGAAAATGTTAATACTAAGCTCGTCTTTACTGATAAACGCTCATTGTTAATTATAGCAGGAATGAATTAAGTCATTTTCTTCCCTTCTTAGAGATCTTATTATAGTGTGTGTTCTTTATCTTTAAAATTTAGTATTAATTTATAATTCAACTGTGTGATCCTTTCTATGATCATTTTAACCTTAAATGTTTTCATTATAATGTAATTGCAACCAAGACTTTAATTAATGGTGGCTTTGCCATTGCCACCATTAATTCTCAGCAGCAAAAGCAACAGTAGTTACTATTTATTAAACACTTATTATGTGCCAAGCACAGTGATAAGCTCTTACAAACATTGCATTCACTTCTCTCTACTCCCATTATTGTCCTAATTTACTGATGAGAAATTTGCCCCAGTTCCTAAAGCTTATCAGTGGCAGAGGCAGGATTTGAGTCCAGACATGCTTTGTTTGTTGGTTGGTTTGGTTTCTTGTTTGTTTGTTTGTTTTGAGGCAAAGTCTTACTCTATCACTCTGGTTAAAGTGCCATGGTGTCATCATAGCCCACAGGAACCTCAAACTCTTGGGCACAAGTGATCTTTTTGCCTCCACCTCCCGAGTAGCTGGGACTACAGGCATGCACCACCACACGCAGCTAATGTTTTCTATTCTTGGTAGAGATGGGGGTCACACTCTTCCTCAGGCTGTTCTTCAACTCCTGAGCTCAAGCGGTCCACCTGTCTTAGCTTCCTAGAGTGCTATGATTACTGGTGTGAGTCACCCTGCCTAGCCTACATTTTTTTTTTTGAGACAGAGTCTCACTATGTTGTCCTCTGTAGAGTGCTGTTACGTCACAGCTCACAGCAACCTCAAATTCTTGGGCTTAAGCAATTCTCTTGCCTCAACCTCCCAAGTATCTGGGACTACAGGCACCCACCACAATACCCAGCTATTTTTTTGTTATAGTTGTCATTGTTGTTTGCTTGGCAGGCCCGGGCTGGGTTTAAACCCACCAGCCCCAGTATATGTATCCAGCACCCTAGCCACCGAGCTATGGGCACCTAGCCCCTACATATTTTTTATTACAAAGATTATGCTCTTAATTACTCTGCTATGCTGCACACATAGAGACAGTTGCCACACATCCAGAAATAGCTCCAAGTGCATCAGTTTATCAGTTTTCAGGTACCACCACTTGGTAGAGGTCTGGAGTCCACAACTTCCAGGAGGTATTTTGAGTAAAGTCTTGAACGGCTTGGTGAGAGAAGCCAAGACTGATCCTTTGATTAAGTCACAGGAGTTCTTGGGCATATCAAGAAAGAAGGGATCCCAGAAAGAGAAGAATAATCTTATAATAGGTGACTTAAGAGCTTGGCATCACATAATTTAAGTATTTTTAAAAATATTTAAATAAACTCATTTTATACTCCAAAAATGTGAAACAGAGAGACATATTAGTCACTACAAATTGAAGAAACCAAGACACTTAGAGACCAAGCTCCCTTTTCACTCTAGGGACAGAACTGGAGCTAGCATATGGGTGTGCTGACTCTCAGACCACTGCATTTCTCCTCTCAATGGCCTGAAGGAAGAGTAAGGCATAGTGAGAGGAGAGAAAGGTGGCAAGAGTTACTTCCAATGGTTACCAGTGAAGAATTCAGAGATGGTGACAAAGGATAAGATTTAAAAGGGTACATGTGCTTTATGTGAAAGAAAAAATACATTCTAAAATAAAACTAAAGAACAGCATAAGCTTCCAAACAACAGAAAGATAGAAATGAGAAATAAAAAAATATATAATCTTAAGGATGAAGAAATCTAAAAGTTTTTGGCATCTACCTGTATCAGGTAAATTCCTAAAACAGACTCCTAAGATTTCTTGCTCCAATTCCTGGGATTGTAAATATGATTATGTTATGTTATATGGCAAAAAGGGATTTCGTGGATATAATTAAGGTTGCTAATCAGTTGTCTTTGGTCAAAAGGAGAGTATGCATGCAGTTTGAATTGAATTGAATCCCGTCCAATCCAATCTAATCCAATCTAATCTTAGGCGCTCTTTAAAAGCATAGAGGTTTTTCCAGCTGGTAACACAAGAGGGAAGTGGAGAGATTCCACGCATAATCTATTATTGGCCTTAAGGATGGGAAAGGCCACTTGATGAGGAGCATGGACAGCTTCTAGAATCTGAGGACAGCGCTGCTGACAGCCAACAGGAAAAGGGGGACCTCAGTCGTACAACCACAAGGAACTGAATTCTTCCAACTATCTGAAAGGAAGACTGGACTCATTGGGTTCCCCCAAACTAGACACCAGCCTCCAAGAACAGCTGGGCTTTCATTGTGAATCTCTGGGGCCTTGGGGGGAAAGAGTAAAGAAAAAGAAACCACCAACTGGGCAGGAAGAGAGGGAGTCACTGTCTCACTGTCTATCTGGCTATTTATACATGTGTTTATTTCCAACTCCAGTGTTAAGAATTAAGGGAATTCCCAAGATAAATTGTAGGCAGATGCTGCCTTGGGATATCTGAAGAAGTTTTAAAATATATTTTTATATAGTGGCTTACTTAAAGTAAAGTACCACTTTGCTTGGTAAGTACCATTTACCAAGGAAGTACTGGAGGTACTTTACAAAATCAAATCATATACCACAATAGAAATTAGTAAGTGAGAAAACTAGGGAAGAGGAAGGAAAATGAAACCAGTGATATATAAACAGTCACTAAGAACATTTACCTAAGCTACGGATGTTTTTTGGCCTTCCCAGTAATTACTAAAAGTGAGGATACATCGCCAGTTACACAATTCACAGACAAGAGTAGCCCAGGAAAAGCCCAGACCTGGAGAAAGGCCTTATTTGGATCCTTGTAAATAAGACACTGGGTCAACATTGTGAATGAGGTCCTCATAGCACTTTCCTCAACGCAGTGATAAAATTCACAGAGTTGTTGAAAATATAATACAGACATTTATATTTCTCATTTGTTTTTCACATGTTTTGCATATTTTAATTGAATGCTAATGTTTTTCTTCTTGATCTATATGGCCTCTTTATATAAAAAGGACAGCTTTGGGCCATATTTATTGTGTATCATATTTGCGATATATACCAAAGTATTAATGTGTATATTTATTTAATTTTGTTTGTTTTAATTTTGTTTATACTTTGACATAGTTTTAAAATTTTAGGTAGTCTAATATGTAGATATATATTTCCTTATACATCATGTACATGTAAGGAATGTATAGGGTATCCCAAAAGTTGCCCCTAAAGTCACCATGTGTAGGGAAAATGGGAAATGGTAGCTAAACGTACCTTTATGTACAAAATATTCATTATAAAATTTTACAAAATATTTATAAAATATTCTTTACATGTTGGCCGCTTCTTTGTAAAATTTTATAATAAATATTTTTGTAAATAAAACTGCATTTAGCTACAATTTCCCATTTTCCTTATATATGGTGACTTTGGGGGCAACTTTTAGGACACCCTGTGTACACATATGTACACACATAATAGAGTCTCCTGTTACTTTACAGCTAAAAATGCATTTCTCCAACTAGAGACCAAGTAAATAATCCCCTTTATTTTCTCCCAGTTTGTAATAGCTTAAATTTGTAAATTTCTCTGTTACCTAAAAATAACTGAATTTCAAAATGCATCTGAGGTTCAGGCCAATGCTCATAAGAAGAATAGAGGCTCAGCGCCTGTGGCTCGAGCAGCTAAGGCGCCAGCCACATACACTTAAGGTGGCGGGTTCGAATCCCTAGCCCGGCCCACCAAACAACAATGACGGCTGCAACCAAAAAATGGCCGGGCGTTGTGGCGGGTGCCTGTGGTCCCAGCTACTTGGGAGGCTGAGACAGGAGACTCGCTTGAGCCCAGGAGTTGGAAGTTGCTATGAGCTGTGATGCCATGGCACTCTACCCAGGGGGATAGCTTGAGGCTCTGTCTCCAAAAAAAAAAAAAGAACTAGAATAGATAGTATTCTCCATGCAAACAAAAGGACACTTTTTCTAAGATTGAATGTTTAAAATAGTTATTAGGTGGGATTAATTCATTATCTGTCCTGAGAATAACCAGACAAATTCACTGACTACTCCCTCTTCCTTTTTTTCCCTAATCCACTTGTACACAATTCTATCAACATATATAAAACATCCAAGCCTTGGTCTAACTCAACCCTAACCCAAACAACTAAATGCTGAACTGAGAAATGTGGGCTTCGCTTTGGTACCCTGCACTGGTTTTTCTACATTTGAGCACCTGCCTATGTTGACTCAGAGCTCCAAGCAGAGGTACTACACTGTCTAACCATGTGCAAAGCAGTAATTTTTAAATATGTGTTTTTCATTTAGCTGAGAATCCTAGTTATTTTATATTTTTTAATAAAGAATATAAATATTTTCATCACCAGGGGCCTTTACTGCACCAAAAGAAAAGAGAAGTTATCCATTACAGAAGTTATCTGCAGAAAGTGTTCTCACCTCTGCAAGAGTTTAACTGGGAAAGTTTAACCAGAGGAAAAGAGGACCAATGTGAATTTAATGAAGAGGGGCATAGATGTTAGACAGACAGTGATGAGGCCTGGAATCAATTAGGTCAAATTATACCCTTTGTGACTTGTGCAGAACTCCTCCTGTTACAGTCAAATAAAATAGCAAAGAAGAATACTACCCTGAACTTTGACCTCATTTTGGGAGTGCTTCATAAACAGTCTCCTGAATCAAGTTGTGTTAGTTAGAGGGTGGGTCAGAAACTGTCAAACTGAAAACGGTTCTCTCCAGGGAACATACATTTGCCTGAAAAGGGGGCTTGTCACCGCAGCAACCAGTGGAAAGGTGGACATAGCAACCAGTTGCCACGCCAACCCCTTCACTCTCCAAATCAGGCCTTCCTTCCCCATAGTCTTTCCCATTTCTTCTTCCATCTTTGTTCTCTTCCTCCTGCCATTTTATCCCCCAAATAAGCTTCTCCCACTCCATGACCTGGTGCTCTGAATCTTGATACCCCCCAGGACCTCCATACCTGTCAGACTGTTGCTCCTGGAACCGCCGCCCCCCAACACCACCCTCCAAGACTGTGTCTCCAGAGGAGCCAGGGCTGCTGTGCACCAAGGGGTGTCCTGTCCTGGACTTCCAGGGCCAGGAGCAAGTGGGCCTGAGGGTAGATCTGTTTCCTCAGGCATCACTGCTACAATCGCTGCGGACATGGCCAGGGAAGCTGTCAGTAGCCTGTGACAGTGATAGATGGTCACCTTTGCAAGGAGGTAGTGGCCCTGGTATCACACTGACCTTTGATGCTATGGAGCATGAGCTGTGTAATTTACTAGGTGGGACTGTTCCATCCCCAAGCAGGAGTCGTCCTGAGATGACAGCACACTCACCAGGCCCTCTACATGTCATTTCCCAACAGCAGGGAAAGATACCTACAGGGGCTCAGTTTCAGACCCAGGTATCAAAGGACGGCTGTGGGGCTGACGGGCTCCACACTGTCGCCCTCCCCTCAGGAAAGCACAGAGTAAGGACGTTTCCTCTAAGGTGCAGATGGCCAGGAATTGGCACAGGCCCAAGTGTCAGAGAAGCAAGGCCAGAGAGCACTGCATCATTCTTCCACTTTGAGATGTCCCTACTCTCAAGAATAAATGCCTTTTAATGCTTTATAAACACACTTTTAGTAAAATATAATGAATGCAATTATTAAGTATAATGAATGGCTCAAGAAATAATCTGAGCGATTCCAACAGTCCTCTGGTTAATTTTCACACTCCACAAGATTCCAGTTTATAACATCTGAGGAAAAAAAGATCAAAGACAAATATAAATGTTGCAAGCTATCAAGGACATGCCTTTCACTGTGCAGTGTCTGGAAGCAACTCAGTGCCTTGATAAGAGTTTAGCTCACAAAGAGCTACGGTCCCCAACATCCAGGACAGGAATCAGGCCACACAGCAGGAGGTGAGGGGCCAGCCAGCAAGCAAAACTTCGTCTGTATTTACAGCAGCTCCCTTTGCTCACATCATTACCTAAGCTCCACCTCCTGTCAGATAGAGACAGCATTAGATTCTCATAGGAGCATGAACCCCACTATAAACTGCACATGTGAGGGCTCTAAGTTATGAACTCCTTATGAGAATCTAACGCCTGATGATCTGAAGTGGAGCTAAGGTGGTGATGCTTGTGCTGGAGAATGGTTGCCAATACAGATTTTCCTTAGCAGAGAGGTGTGACTGCACAGAGACCATAATAAATCATATGCAGACTCATATCAATACCCGCCCAGCCTCTATCCATGAAAAAATTGTCTTTCATTAAACTGGTCCCTGTCGGTAAAAAACTTGAGGTTTTTTGGTGTAGAAAACCCAGAAGGAAGCAGAGGCAAGAAAAGAAAGACCATGACGCAGGTGCTTGGCTGCGCCTCTAGCTGCCACTGGAGCCTTGGGGAAGCCTCTGAGCTGAGCTAACCAGGCGGCAGTGTGGTCATCTACAAACTCAGGATACTGAACTAGATGTTCTCTACCACCTCTTGGAACTTGAAGAATTTCATGATTCCATGGAGCTGTTTTCTTAAACTTTAAGGCTCACAAACTTGAGTGGCAGCATTTTGCTATTTATGGGTAAGATAAACAACCTGGCCTGGAGGAAATATTTAATTCTTATTCTTCAGTAAACCAAATAAATGTATTTGAATATAATGATTGAAAAAAATTTTTTCCCATCAATACACACAATTAATCAAGAAAGTAAGACCCAACTTTAGAAATTTGTGGAAAGACATGTAAGCATGTTTTATTATTATTTTTTAAATGGTTTGAAAACTTTGGGTTAACAATGTCTAACTTTGCATGCCACGGGTAACCAATGAACATTTATTCAACAAATGTTAGAATAAGTAGTCTCATGGTCCAAGAGGTCTTGGAGAGTTAATACAATGTAGTTTAATAAATTCAGATTTATTTTCCCTGAATTCTACTGTCTGGTGTTTTATTCCCTAGAAGACATCCTAAGCATTTAAACCAACGAGGCTACTTTACACTTAGCAAGTCTGTTGCTCAGGCTGAACACAGTATGATTTCCAGCACAATCACACACTTTTCACCCATTGGGCTCTCAACCCTTAAAAAAATAAAAAATAAAAAAACTGGACCCACACCTTTCACCATTAACTAAGATAGATTCACACTGGATTAAGGACTTAAACTTAAGACATGAAACCATAAAAATTCTTGAAGAAAGTGCAAGGAAAACACTTGAAGAAATTGGCCTGGGCGAATTTTTTCTGAGACGGACCAACTGAAGCAACATCAAAACATCCCAACACTATTGGGACCTGATTAAACTAAAGAGATTCTGCACAGCCAAGAGCACAGTAAGTAGGGCATGCAGACAGCCCTCCGAGTGGGAGAAAATATTTGCAGGTTATGTCTCCAACAAAGGTTTAATAACCAGAATCCATAGAGAACTTAAACATATTAGCAAGAAGAAAACAAGTGATCCCATCTCAGGGTGGGCAAGGGACTTGAAGAGAAATTTCTCTAAAGAAGATCAGCACACAGCCTTCCAGATATATGAAAAAATGCTCGCCAGTCTTAATCATCAGAGAAATGCAAATCAAAACTACTTTGAGATATCATCTAACTCCAGTGAGATTAGCCCATATCACAAAATCCCAAAACCAGAGATGCTGGCATGGATGTGAAGAAAAGGGAACACTCCTACACTGTTGGTGGGAATGTAAACTAATATGTTCTTTTTGGAAAGACATCTGGAGAACACTTAGAGAACTAAAAATAGACCTGCCATTTGACCCTGCAATTCCTTTATTAGGTATATTCCCAGACAACCAAAAATCGCCTTACAACAAAGATATTTGTATCAGAATGCTTATTGCAGCCCAATTCATAATTGCCAGGTCATGGAAGAAGCCCAAGTGCCCATCGATCCACGAGTGGATCAATAAACTGTGGTATATGTACACCATGGAATACTATGCAGCCATGAAGAAAGATGGAGACTTTACGTCCTTCATGTTCACATGGATGGAGCTGGAAAATGTTCTTCTTAGCAAAGTATCACAAGAATGGAAGAAAAAGTATCCAATGCACACAGCCCTATTATGAAACTAATTTATACCTTTTATATGAAAGCTATAACCTAATAACAGCCTAAGAATATGGTGGAGGGAAGAGGATTGGAGAGATCACTTCTGTGGTTTATCTTACAAGGGTACAAGTGAAACTTTCTAAGAGTAGAATATGAACATCTTAACACAATAACTAAGAAAATGACACGAAGGCTACGTTAACCAGTTTGATGGAAGTGTTTCGGATTGTGTGTGAAAACCCCACACTGTACCCCAGAAGTGCATTAACGTACAAAGTTACCATTCAATAAAAAAAAAGAAAAAAACCCCACATACTTGTATGCTATGCATGTTATATACTGTATTCTCACAAAAAAGTAAGCCAGAGAAAAGAAGGTGTTATTAAGAAACTCATAAGGAACAGAAATGTACTTACTATTCAAGAATTAGAAGCTGATCATCATAAAAGTCTTCACATCATCATCTCCACAATGAGAAGGCTGAGGAGGAAGAGGAGAGGGGGTTAGTCTTCCTGTCTCAGGGTAGCAGAGACAATGAAAATCCACATGCAGTTCAAACCTGGGCTGTTCAGGGTTCATTTATCTATCTATCTACCTATCATTTTTCCCCTTCTATAATTTTTTCCTTAAGCAATGCCTCCTGTTTTGGAGGGACTAAGGTAGGCAGTGAACTAGCTCTATTCTGTATTCTAGCTATATACCAAGTGACTACATTACCTTTCCATTTGCTTTTTACCTTCATGATCTTCTTGACCAACCCCTATTCATTCTTCAACATGATATTAGGATTATTGCATAGAATTGTTAAATTTTTTTTTGTTGTTGTTGTTTTTTTTGAGACGCCCGCCACAATGCCCGGCCATCCTTTGGTTGCAGCCATCATTGTTGTTTGACGGGCCCGGGCTGGGGATTCGAACCCGCCACCCCAGGTGTACGTGGCTGGCGCCTTAGCCGAATGAGCCACAGGCGCCGAGCCAGAATTGTTAAATGTTGACTACCTAATAAACACATGGGGGAAATGCCTCCTGAAAGCTATTTTCAGTCCTTCTACTTCAACCTACTTTCTTCCCTATGTGGTCTTCCTGTGTTTTCCTAAAGAACCATGTTTTTACTTTTATAAATACTGTCTTAATTTGTTTGGACTGCTATATCAAAATGGCATAAACTAAATGGCTTATAAACAACAGAAAATTATTTCACATAGTTCTGAGACTAAGAAGTTTGAGACGAAGGTGCTGGAAGATTCTGTGTCTGGTGAGGGTCCATTTCCTCACAGATGGCCATCCTGTTACTATAACTTCCTGTGATACAAG
This sequence comes from Galagoides demidoff, assembly GCA_963574575.1. Lineage (NCBI taxonomy): Eukaryota > Metazoa > Chordata > Mammalia > Primates > Galagidae > Galagoides > Galagoides demidoff. The sequence goes on along the minus strand of CAUYQV010103603.1, from coordinate 84,202 downwards.
AAAAAAGTGGGGGAGCTCTTTGAGGTCTCCTGTGACGGCACAAATACCATTTAAGACCTAATCACCCCCTAAAGCCCCCACCTCCTAATACCATCACCTCAAGGATTAGGATCACAATATATGAATTTTGGGAGGCCATATTCAGTCTAGTTTTTCCTGTTTTGCTGTCCTCAAGCAAGATTGTCTCTCATGTAGGGGTTTTTCTTTTAGCCACCATACAAACTAAGCAAAAGTTTATATGTAGGTATTGTACACATTGCTTAACTTTACATTTACATCTGTTATCTTTCTTCTTCCTCTAGGCTGTCCCCATCATACGTTGTATTTTATATTCTTTGTGCATCTGTAAGAAGATTCTTCTTATAATCTAAGTTGTGATAGCTTAAGGGACTGTCATACATGTTTATATACATTATGTTGTTTAATATCAACACAAGCACACATAATGCCTAATGTGAGTATTCCCATTTTCACAGTTAACAAACATGAGACCCAGAAAGTTAACAGTCCCAAGTCACTCAGTTGCTAAGTGATGGAGCTGGGCTGCCTTCCCTCCAGAACTCACATCTTAACTACTCTTTAGTATATCTCCTACATGTTCATGCTGCCCTAGAAGGCTTTCTTTTGTCAATCAGATGGACATAATGAATATTCACCAAGGTCACCTACTGAAAACAAGACTTTCAATAATTAGACAGACAACTTGACACTGTCTGTGAATATCTGTGACCCTCCTTCTCATTACTACACAGCTAATTTGCTCCAAGGGTGAATGAGACAAGCAGGACTGGAAGTCACAGGAATGCTCAACAATCCTGGCTTTCCCTCACCAATGTTGGTCTGACTAACCCTACCAAGGAGCACTTAGTCTGTGAACAGCAAAACAACACAAAAACTGACCATCTTCCAGCAGGGTAAAGGGAAGAGGGGCACAGACAGCCATGTCATCATGGATAGGGCAAACACTTGTCCTGACAGGAACAACTGTCAGCACTAGATGTGGATTTGTTTTTCTGACCATCTCAGACGGTCCTGAATGCCTTATTTCCCATCACTGTATCCCTTATATGTTGTCTTTGACAACAGAACTTTATGGTGAACAACAGAGAAAACAGATGTACTTAGGAATTCATCACAAAATGGTGCTATGGTCAACCAAAGACTTAGGAAGGAGGCCTGCTGAATGACAACTTGAAAACTTGAATGTTATCCTGTAAGATGCTCTGTAAGCTCCAAATCTGATTTTCATTTTGTATCTGATTGTATCTGATTTTCATTTTTCCACAGCCAGAATAAAGAAACTCGTGGCATGGTACTTTTCATTCTTTTTTGTGTGTGTGTGAATTTCAGATTGATAAGAGGGTACAAATGTTTAGGTTACATTGTTTTCCTTTCTAAGGTAAAGTTTAAGTTCACGTTGTAGTTGAACCTTCCCCTGGAGGTGGGCTCTATAGGCTTACATTGTGCCCATTAGATGAAAAAAATCATCTGGTACAAATTTTTCTTTCATTCTTTCTAGCTGTGCTTCCAGCTGATTTTGAATTTTTAATTTCCAAAGGAGGAATGCTTTAACCAGGGCACGAAAAAATAATTCACTTGACCTGATGTTGAGGCTGCCGGTTGGCCCCCAGCACTCCCTGAATCAACAACAAAAGGGATTGGTAGACTCTCTGTGGTAAGTAACCTCAGAGTGGACATAACTGCTGTTACCACACAAAAGAACTGTGGGGGAACAAGAACTGTGTCCAGAACCCAGGAATTTCTCTTGGATACCTCCTAGCATTTCCAGGTCTAGCTGAAAATGTTCATGGAAGTTTCAATTAAAAAAAATGCTACCAAAAAAAAAAAAAATGCTACCAAGCCTCAGCTCCCACTAGAAGAAATGTTTGTATCACTCAGTCTGACCAGCTTAGGAACATGGAAATTATAAATACCAACTATGGCCTCAAGACCAACAAAAGAAACAACTCTAACAATCATTCGTGTTTATTTTATCTATGTACTTTGGTTTTTGTATGTTTGTATATATTAGTCAATTTTCCTCTTTCCATTCATTCAAAATGCGTTGGTAGTGGTTAAATTTACAATTTAGTCCTGCATTTTCAGTATTTCAGATTAGAATGATGACTAAATATGAAGGAATAAACAATACTTAGATACAGATGTAGCTACTAATGGGATGAGAAATAGAAATACAGCTAGCTAGATAGCAAAGTTGAGTTAGTCAAGGCAAAAACGTTAAACAAGAAAAAGAGGGCACTGGTAAATGATGAAGCACATAATCTCAAATAAGGATATGATTTTCAAGATATTTATTCACTATCACACCTCAAAAATACATAAAGCAAAAGTACTCGTAGAGAGATACAGCAGTTGGAGGTGAATTTAAATAAACACCGCTCAGTTTGTGATTGATGAGGTGGACCAAAATGTGTAAGAGCCCATGTAATATAATAAATCATACGGTTGACCTAATCAATACATCTCAAACACAATACCCTGACAACACCTTTTCTGTATATGTTCCCAAGAAACTCTTACAACAACTGATTATTTATTAGGCCAATAAGAAAACCTCATTAAAGTCGAAAAAGTAGAAATCATGTAGATCCTATCGATTCGCTTTCTAACTTAGATAACCTCAATATTCGTTGTTATTTCGCATTTGTGTAACTCCCTTTTTTTCTTTTAGCAATCATTTTGCTGTTAAAATACTTAATAGAGGACTTGGAGAAAAAGAATGGAAATGCTTATGAGGAAATTGCTTCTGGCTTCTGCAGTGGAAAGAGAAGAATCCAGTTGCTGCATATTTTCTCCCCAGGGAATAAAAATAATGCATTCCTGCTATTATTTAAAGCAAGCAAGACCATTTACAAATCTTCCGTTTTCTCTTAATAAGCTTTCAGATCAACTCAGACTAGTGCTAACAAGCAGACGTTTTTTCTTGGGAATGATCTTTAGAAAAATTATTACTTCCTTCTATGTTGCTTTGAAATTATTTCATTCATTATAAACCAGGTTTCACAATATCCTACACTAATTTGAACAGGCCTCAATTATCAAAATGGAGTATCCCAGCTACTGGTGTAAAGCATTTAAAAGGAAGAAGAGTTTATTCAAGTCCCCCAAATTCCAGTATATGTAGGAAGTTATTGATTACACTCGACATTTGAGATTACCAAGTGGACAGAAGGTGTTTGATTTCTCCATAAAATGGTTCTCCTTAGTCCTCTAAGCATATTCTTTGGTATCTAAAAATGTACCTTGTTTCTATGTAACAATATGCATTTATTCATCATTTGACCCTTAGTGGCTCCTACTGGTTTTTGAATAATCTCATGATCAGGCAATGTAATACATAAAATAAATGAATGTGAACTTCAGTGCAAGCCTGAGTATAATGAGGCCCACAGGAATATAACAAGTACTTTGGGAATTCAATCTTTCAGCAAATATTTAAGGAGGACCTAGTAAGTGCCAGGGTCTATTCCAGGTGCTGAGGATAAAGCAGTGACTGCAATGAAGTACCAGGCCCTCATTCCAGTGGAGGAAACAGAAAACAAGCAAAACGGGCAAATGTAAAATTTGTGAGATTACGTGAGTAGTTTCTGCTATGAAGAAAAGTACAGGAGAGTAAGGATGACAGATAATACAAGAGTGAGCAGAGGCCGCTCTCTTATTCATGGCAGCCTGGGAACCCTTTCTAACAGGGTGACAGTGGGGCAGAGTTAAGTAAAGTATGGATTCATTTGTGTGGAGCTACAGGGTAGGAGTGACTTTAGCATAACGTCTCACAGTGGGGGGAGTGTGCTTGAATTTGGAGAACCAGCGAGGCACCTGTGGCTGTAAAGCAGCAGGAGGGTGATGAGTGGGGGAGACCAGGCCTTGGAGGGACAGAGGAGCTGTACCAGATAGGGCAGTGTAAGACAGTGCTGCTGGCTTCAGCTCAGTGAGATGGGCGGCTTTGGAAATGGTAAGCAGAGCAGTAATGAGAGCTGACTTAGACTGTAAAAGATGACAGGGGAGCTCAAATATGCAAGACCATGAACAGATACTCTAAAGTTGCCTGAAAGCTGTCATATTGGGTGGAAACATATACAAAAGACAGGAGAAAAAACAGTGTCTTTAGTGGAAATAAATGTGGCCAGTTGCTGTTGGATAGAACACATAAGCAAAAATGGAAAGTGAGGGCAGGAGCTAAAGTCCTGGTTCTAGGGCTGAAAATCAGAACTGCAGAGATGAAACTTGTGCTGATTGTTTTATTACAGGCAACTTCAGCATGAGGTCCCCAGAAGAGGCGGTCAAGGGTTTCTCCTTCCTAACTCTCCCAGTAAAGACACATTCCTTTACTCACCTACATCCATGAGCAGAGGCAAGACTAATTTTACAAACGAAATTCAGTAGGATTTGGGGCCAAATATCAGTCGGATTATTGCCTGTGGCTGATGGATCTCAGGAAAATACAGGGGCCTTATCCTATTAAATCATTCACTTAATATCAGGCTGGGGATATCAGTCTTTGTAACTTTCTTCAATATCCCCACACCACATACATCTTGGGAGATAATTTAATTGTTCTATATTTGCAATTTAACATTTCTAAATATCTCTTTTGTGGCATTCTACATATTGTTCTATATTGGATTACAGTTATTTATTGAGAGTTTGTCATTCATTTCATTTAATTTGTCTTATCTAAATTTTGAGATAAAAGGGAATCATGTCTTATTCATGATTGCATTTCACAGCTACTAGGATGGCACATGGCATGTAGGATTTACAGGATAAATTGTAATTTAAACATATTTCTAGAAACAAGGAAACAAGTAATTATAAGTTTTCCCTGCCAGATCTATTTTTTAAATCATCTTAAATTAGTTATCCACTTTTCATTGGAGAAAAAACCTCTACATTGGCTTTTTATATTTGTCATTATGGAGGGCTTATAGGCTTGATTTTAGAAGGAAGAACTAACCTTTTCTTGTGAGAGTTCAGCTTTTAATTAACAAAGAATCAAATTTGTTTTAAAGAGGCAAAAAATATAGTGATCTGTATGACTTTAAAATGACTTGATTAACAATGTGTGTGTATACGTGTGTGTGTACACACCTTTGTGTATATACATACATAATTATATTGACTAGATAAAGGAACTATAAAACTAAATCTATAGCACATCACTTAATAATTATACTATTTATTGAGCAATTACTCCATGAAATAACTGTTCTAAGTGCTTTGTAAGCTATTATTTAAACCTCTTCACTGTCCTAGTTTTAATTCTTTGTGCCAATTAATACTAAAATACAGAAGACACAGATTATATTCTATAAAAATAAAAAAAAAATTCTAGATTTTTTGGGCAGCCCCTGTGGCTCAAAGGAGTAGGGTGCCAGCCCCATATACCGGAGGTGGTGGGTTCAAACCCAGCCCCAGCAAAAAAAAAAAAAAAAAAAAAAAAAAAAAAAAATTCTAGATTTTTTGAAATGATGCAGACTGTAGAAAAATTTGGTATGTGAGTCAGAGCTCTAGCTCCCAAATCTTAACTGGGCCCAGAGGGGTGAGTTCTATTCAATTTAAAAAAACAGATAATGTATGACTCACACTGCTCTGATTAAAAAAATATATACATTGAATTTTTTCCAAATCATTTATAAGGTAGAGCAAAATCAAGTGAGGATATCGCACATACTGCAAACGGCCTTTTAAATTCATCTATAGAAATGTAAATGTTCTAAATTCATGCACGTAAAAGCCGTAGCATATTAGGAGCAAATGAGTTTAACTGAGGAAATCCAAAAAGATGGCTCGTGATTAGGAAATTGTGTTAATATAATTGACTATATTATCAATGTAAAATTGTGATTCCATAGAAAGATTAATAAACACTGATCAAAGTACGGTTAGGTTCCAGTTTGACAAATGCATAAACCAAACCCTTAGCAAACTAAAAGTACAAGGAAATTTCATTTATAAGTGGTGTTCTGCCAGAAATCTATGACAAATATTATAACTAGAGGAAAAACAAGCTATGCTCAAGCAATGACCATTACTACTGCATTGGAGCCACTGCAACATGACAAGAGAAAATACGAGGTAAAACTAGTAAAAAGAAATATCACTGGTGAAAGTTTTTAAAGTTATTATCTTTACATATGTCCTCCAAGCTAAAATATGAAAGTATGTTAATACCACTTTGTGCTATTTTTAACTATTGAAGATATTTTTCCCTGTATTTATCAGAGTCTTATACAGAATAAGTCATCAACTACCCATCATCAGTGCCATCATCATCATTACCATCTAATTTCAGAGTCCTCAAGGTTAAAGGCCACCAAGTCTGTGATAATTTGAATACATTTAAGAGGACTGATCTGAAACTCCTAAAATTAAAAACTTAATGCCCAGGGTTAAAAGGATTATACTTTTAATTTTTTGTTTTTCCATATGTGAAAAAAGCAGTACTTTGGCTTGGCCCCTGTGGCTCAGTGAGTAGGATGCCAGCCACATATACTGAGGGTAGCAGGTTCGAGCCTGGGCCGGCCTGCTGAACAACAATAACAACTGCAACCAAAAAAATAGCTGGGCATTGTGGTGGGCGCCTGTAGTCCCAGCTACTTGGAAGACTGAGGCAAGAGACCGCTTAAGCCCAAGAGTTTGAGGGTGCTGTGAGCTGTGATGCCACCGCAGTCTACTGAGGGCAATATAGTGAGATTCTGTCTCAAAAAAAAAAAAAAAAGTAGTACTTTGAAATGCAGTTATATCTTTAAGTGGAATATTCTCTAAGTGTGTAAAAACTTTGACGGATAAGACTGTTTATTTGATACAGCAGAAATGGTAAATCTGAAATCACAAACACTTTATAATTTAATTCTTTCCAGAAATACTAATCACCAACATGTTGAAGATTTAGCTGAGAATTTTCAGAATAAGTTGCACGAGAAAGTTAAATCATTTGTGCCCTTTTGAATGGGGAGTGTTGAGAATCTAGGCAGAAGTCATTCCATCTAGATAACCGCATTTATTCTGAAAACATTTCTTGTGTGATCAAAAATGTTTCAACATGGTGATTATGACAAACACAAGTTAGGAAGGGATTAAATCTTTGTTTTAGCTCAGCATGGTGGCTCACATTTTGTAATCCTAGCACTCTGGGCGGCTGAGGCAGGTGGATTATCTGACTTTAGCAGTAGAGACCATCCTGAGCAAAAGTGAGACCCCTCTCTACTAAAAACTGAAAAACTAGCTGGGCATTGTGGCAGGCACCTATAATCTCAGCTACTTTGGAGGCTGAGGCAAGAGCATCATTTGAACCTAGATGTTTGAGGTTGCTTTGTTTTAATAAACATCTTATAAATTTTAACATAAACTGGTCAAACTTGGTGAGAGTGCCTAAGATGATGGGGCTAAGAAATGGTGCTTCTAGCCCTGGATCTGTTGTAAAATTAAAACATAAGGAGAAAACATTTTGCAATTGTATCATTCCATAGAATGAAACTATGTTCGAAAGTTCAAAAAGCAGCTTTTTATATAGGATTTAGGATTCTCTCAACTGCAAAGAATAAAAGAATGCTATTTAAATTGGCTTAAAAACAGTAAAAAAATAATGGTACACGCAGAAAGTCCAGAGAAAGGTAAGACTTAAGGTTGGTGGAGTCAAGATCTCAGCGTCCCATTAAATATCACAGGGATTCTCACTGGCAATTTTCTACTCAGGCTTTCACAGGACGCCTGATTGATGAGGTGCTGAACACATTTTTGAAAACACTTTAATATCCAGAGGTAGATGAGAAACCGTTCCTGAAACCAATTACTGGAAAGTGGAATTAGGCTTAAACCAGTGAAGCTTGCCCTGGAAGCAGGAAGTTGGGTCACCATTCTTGGAGATACATGAATACTTAGAGGAGGAGATTTTCTAGGGGGAAAAAAAAATAGAGGGGGAGAGAGAGAGCTCTATTGCAATAGAAAAAAAGGTAAACAGATACCCGGTAAGAACAGACCCTGTTATCTTAGATGTGTTCTCTTGGCTTGAACTGGAGACAGGTCCGTCTTGATTGATGAACTGCTAACACAGCATGGTGGTTGGCACTACTAAACTGAGGTTGGGTGGCTTTGTTATGCAATGGTGCTGAGTCTTTTTATAGCCATCTGTGAACAGTGAAAATCAGCTAAATTATAAAGACTGGGTCAAAAACTTACGAATGAACATTGTTACAACCCAATGAAATCCTTTAAATATTTCTTGGCAAGGTCTTCAAAGAGAATTCACACCAATATCTACTCTGATTTGCACATTCCTAGCGAGATTGTGACCCTGAGAAAATGTATTTGGCAAAGCACAAGCTAGTCTGCTTTCCTTAGCAGAAGTTGGTTTCCAGAATGAAAGCGAGGGCCTGAACCAAATTGTAAAACTTTGGGCTTAAACACCAGTTCTCATTTAAAAAGTTTATTTGACTTCAAATTTTCTGAAAATGAATTATAATTTCCCAGTTGATTTTCTCTTAAAAAACTGACAGTGTGCATAAAAAACTACTAATGTATGCTATTGAATTATAGAACTACATAGTACTAAAACTAAATAGGACACCAGAATATTCATAAAGTTAGACACCAGAATTTTATGAATATTTTAGGAGTCATTTCCTCCCAAAATACAAGTCATACTGCAAGATTTTATCCATGTTCATGAGTACCTATATTTGTGTACTACTGTCTTCAACTAAGAAACTACTTAAAGTAAATACTGTTTCAAGTTAAAGGATTGAAAACTGATATAAGACTTTTTATATTTGGTTGCATAGAAATATGCTAGACTGCAAATCAAAGTAGTAACATGCCAATAAAGAAAAACTTAGAAACTCAAGTATCATTATACTTAAAATTATAATCTCCACATTACCTATGTTTGTTTTGCTAAATGCTTACACTTAAATCATATTTCTAATAGTTGGATTTTTAAAATACATGCACTGATTTTTGCATGTCTCTATAGACATTTTAATTTATATCTTTATTTTAGATCTAAATGAGTTATTTTATCTTAAAGACAGTAAAATATTTCACGTATAACTGTGAAATAATTCTGCTTGATTCTATGAACATTGCTGTCTTAATTGCAGGGCTCCATTGAGGCTATTTATTTAGCGATTTACAGTTAGATTTTGTGATGGAGCTACCTTCATTTAGTTCTAATTCTTACCAGAGGTGATGTTTGATTTTATGTGTAATATGACTGGGCTACAGGGTGACCAGATATTTGTTTAAACATTATTCTATGTGTGTGAGTGTGTTTCTAGATGAAATTAATATTGGTAGAATTGGTAGACTGAGTGAAGCAGATTACCCTCCCTAACGTGAGTAGGTTGCAGCCAATCCATTCAATCCCTCGAAGACCTACATACTGAATAAAATGGGATTTTCTCCTGCTTTACTTCCCTGGGCTGTGATATGAGTTTCTTCTTTGCCTTGAACTTAAACATAAATATCCGTTTTTCTAGGTCTCATGTCTGTTAGCTTTGGACTGAAACTATATCGCCAGCTCTCTTGAATTTCAAGCTTGCTTTATATCTTAGGACTTGTTGGCCTTCATAATTGCACAAGCTAATTCTTTCAATAAATCTCTTTACACACACACATACACACACACACTATTGATTCTGTTTCTCTGGAAAACTCTAATAACCCTTTAAACCAGTTTTCTTATCCCTTTGCTTTTAGCAAAAACTAAATTAAGCTTATGATTAGTTTCATGTTTATTCTCTTAATTTTAATTGGGTCCAATATTTCTTCATAGCCAATTAATGACTTACTTCTCTAACTTGGGGACCATGGTTAAAATGCCATCTGCTATAGTAAATCTGGAGTAGGGCGTTAATTTCTGCATTTCTAACAAGCTTCAGCTAATTTTTTCACTGCTGCTCAGTAGTTAGGTGACTGAGCATTGCATTTTCACAAACAACTGGCTTATCCCTAAACTTTGACAATGTATTGAGAATCACTTCTGCAAAATTGCATCTTGACATCTCAACACAGACATAACTTTAAATGAGATTGAATTTTTCAGAACCACCTATTGCCTTCTAATGACAGGTTAAAAAAAAGTAAAAACCTACATTGGCAAGGTATCCCACACTCAAGAAATAGCTGTAACATACTTTCAAAGAAAATTGTTAAACTTATTTTCAATAATTTCCACAAACATTTATGACTACTTCCATAGAATTAAGTTAGAAGAAATACAAAAGGAATTTAACTTGGAGTAATCCATAGGAAAGAGAAAAAGAAGAAGTGCATAATGTGGTCATGATTTACTCCAAGGAAGGCAAAGGATTCCACATTGTATCATTTGGCCTTTGATAACCCTTCAAGATACAAAGTCCCATACCTTGCTGTGTAGTGAATATTTGTCTGAAAATAGCAGGGTGCAGATTTTTTCACTGAGAGAGAAAAAGGAGGTTGTTGCAGGAGACCTATTAAAATTTTCATATAAGAATTTCCAGCTGGGATGGCACCTGTGGCTCAAGGAGTAGGGCGCTGGCTCCACATACCAGAGGTGGCGGGTTCAAACCTGGCCCTGGCCAAAAACTGCTAAAAAAAGGTGGGGGTAGGGGGGACGGCACCTGTGGCTCAAAAGGGTAGGGCGCTGGTCCCATATGCTGGAGCTGGCGGGTTCAAACCCAGCCCTGGCCAAAAATAGCAAAAAAAAGGAATTTCCAGGTATTTTAGACTCTGTTTTGCACAGCATTATGTATAGCAGTTTAGTAACTTATTTAGGGTTTTATTTAAAATCAGACTTTGTCATCATAAATCTTAATGTCATTTGTTTACCCAACCTTTAGAAAATATTTTCATTGGCATAAACACACTGATAGGGTATCTGCAAAATTTTTGGAGGTAATTTTGTTTAAAATGTGATTCTGAAGACAAGTGTGAAAATACACTTTTGGTTAGCAGTACATGGCAAATAAAAATAGGTTTAAAATCCTTTATGTAACCACGGAGGTAAAAGATCTCTGAAAGGAAAACTACAAAATACTGACAAGAAATCATAGACACAGACACAGACACAAACAAATGGAAAACATAGCATGCTGTGGATTGGAAGAATCAATATTGTTAAAGTGACCAGACTGCCCAAAGCAATCTATAGATCGATGCAATTCAATTTTGTTTATCAAAATACAAACATCATTTTTCATAGAATTAGATGAAAAACAATCCTAAAATTCACATGTAACAACAACAAAAAAGAAGCCCAAATAGCCAAAGTAATTTTAAGCCAATAGAGCAATCTGGAGGCATAACATTACTGACTTCAAATCTTACTACAAAACTACAGTAATCAGAACAGCCCAATACTGCTATAAATATAGACACATAAATTAAAAGAACAGAATAGGTTTGGTGCCTATGGCTCAAGTGGCTAAGGTGCCAGCCACATACACCTAAGCTGGAGGTTTCAAATCCAGCCAGGGCCCTCCAAAAACAACAATGATGGCTGCAACCAAAAGATAGCGAGGCACTGTGGTCAGCACCTGTAGTCCCAGCTTCTTGGGAGGCAGAGGCAGGAGAATCACTTGAGCCCAGGAGTTGGAGGTTGCTGTGAGCTATGATGCCACAGCACTCTACCCAGGGTGACAGCTTGAGGCTCTGTCTCAAAAAAAAAAAAAAAAAAAGTAAAAGAACAGAATAGGAAAACCAGGAATAAAGTTAAATACCTACAACCAACTGATTTCCAACAGAGTTGACGACAACATACATTGAGCAAGGATAGCTACATGTAGAAGAATGAAACTGGGTCCCTACCTCTCACCATATACAAAAACTAATGCCAGATGGAATATTTACAAGTAATAGTTGAAACTATAAAAAACCTAGGAAAAATTCTTCTGAATATTGGCCTTGGCAAAGAATTTATGTCTAAGATCCCTCCCCCCAAAAGCAAATGCAATCAAAACAAAAATAAATGAATACTACTCAATTAAACAATAAAACTTCTGCGGAACAAAAGAAATAATAGACAACATAACAGGATGGGAGAAAATACTCGAAAACGACCCATCTGACAAATGACTAAAATCTAAACTCTACATGGAACTCAAATGACTCAATAAGAAAAAGAGAAATAACCAAACAAAAATCATTGAAAAGTAGGGAAAGGGCATGAACAGACATAAAAATGGCCAACAAACATAAGAAAAAAACACTCAACATCACTAATCATCAGAGAAATCCAAGTTAAGACAATAATGAGATACCATTACATCAATCATAATGGACATTTTAAAGAGCCAAAACAAAAAAAAAATTAAAAAAAGATATTGGCAAGGGTATGGAGAAAAGGGAGTAAGTGTTACATGTTAATTACTACAATTTTTGTGGAAAAGCTATGGAGATGTTTTAATGAACTAAAAATAGCTCTACCATTTGATCCAGCAATTCAACTCCTGGGTATCTAATCATAGGAAAAGAAATAATTGTATATGGCTGGGCATTGTGGAAGGTGCCTGTGGTCCCAGCTACTTGGGAGGCAGAGGCAGGAGACTCACTTGAGCCCAGGAGTAGGAGGTTGCTATGAGCTGTGATGCCATGGCACTCTACCCAGGGGGATAGCTTGAGGCTCCGTCTCAAAAAAAAAAAAAAAAAAAAAGAATTTGTACAGAGAGAATACCTACATTTTTGTGTTTATCACAGCACTCTCCACAATATCAGAGATGATGGATAGTATCTATGGTGGATATTAATATATAATATATTAATATATTAAGGATAGATATTATCAACTGGATAAGGAAGATGTGAGATATATATCTCTCACACACTCCCAACCATAAAAAGGGAGGAAAAAAATGTCCTTTGCAGCAACATGGATGAATTGGAGGCCATTACCTTAAGTGAAATAATTGAGAAACAGAAAGTCAAGCACCATATATTCTAACTGAAAAGAGGGAGCTAAATAATGACTGCACATGGACATAATGTAGTACACATGGAATAATAGACCTTGGAGTCTCGTAAAGTTGGGAGGGTGGGAGGGAGCTATGAGATGAGAAATTACCTAGTATTTACTATATGCATAAATTGCATAAGGGTAACACAAAAAGCCCAGACTTCCCAAACAATACAATCATATAATAAATCTGCATATGCATCTCACACATGTATAAATATACATAAATAAAAATGCTGAAAGTCCTTGTAGCTGTGGAGCTCGTTATTTGCTAGGTGGATACCTGTGAAAGTTTGCGTGTCCATGTAGGTAATGTAGAGCACAGAAACTGACCTTCACGTTTTTTTCTTTGATAAGTAAATAACCAAACTGAATGTCAGGAAGGACCACACTAATAAAGCTTTCAACCTATCTGAAACCAATGTCATTTTAATATCTACAAGACATCTGGCTAAGTATAATTTTTTGCACACTATCCTTGATTCTAGATAATCAGCCTCACAATTTAACAGGCACATTTCTTTCTTATTAAAAAAGAAAGTTACAATGTCAAGGTTAGATTTTCATTTTATTTCAGACAGTGATCACAGTCCACAAGATATCTCTGAAAAATGAAATAAGTAATATCCTACAGTGAAGTAGACAATAAACATCCATTACCTTATCATAGAATATAGTGCTGTTTGTGAGAACATAAGAACTTTTCGAAAAATATGTGAAATATAGACATAAATATATATTTTTTATAAAATAAAATATATAGAATTAGAACTGCTGATAGTACTGCCACCAATACCAGCTGGGAGAATATTTCTGCCAACTTTGGAATTTGCTCAAAAACAGTTCTAACTTTGAGAAAGAAAACTCAACCATATGAATCTAGTGTTCCTCCTGAGTAAAGAAAATATATGAGCTTTATTTCATTGTGCAATTAAAAAAGATTAATCACATGACCTTCTGCTTCTGACAGAATGGCAGACTTGGTTGCCCGAGGAAGCTCCCACAACAAAATGTATTTTTAAGGAAAAGAGAAGTCTTTAATGTAAAGGAACTAGTGAGAAATAAAATGGAAAATGTATGTAAATCTGAATGGACATTGCATAAATATAGACAAAATAACTAAATTACAAAATCGTAGCAGCATGTAAGCTAGATGGCATGATTAGCATTAAAATATCTTAAGAGTCTTCTATTTTCTAGAGAGGGTTTAATAAATTGTTCAGTATTGTAATTTTTTCATAAAAGTCAAAACCAAAGCTAAAAGAAACATAGAATTTACATTTCGGAGACAATCAGGAGAAAAAACACAACCAATAATATAGAAAAACAAAACCAAACACAAAAAAATATAGTACAAGTAAATATGAATGGATTAACAACCATAGTAAAAATGAACGGATTATAAATAAGTCAGATGAAAGGAAGAAGATAAATTAATTAGAATGTGGAAATATAATTAGAAAAAACATCATGTACAATAAGCAATAATAATGAAACAAAATTATTGAGTGCTTAGATGAGTAAGACTGGAAAGGTATTAAAGAAGTATGTAAGTATTCTAAATTTATGTGAAGACATAAAATCATAAATTTTTAAGTTATCCCATCAAATTTTTAATTGAAAACTTATTCTATCTGAATTCCAGGTGGTTTTATATGCAATTTTGAAATCTCTTTTAAAATTTATATGGAAGCATGAAGCCCAGTTTTTTTGTTTTGTTTTGTTGTTGTTTGGTTTGGTTTTGTGTTTTGAGACAGAGTCTCACTTTATTGTCCAGACTAGAGTGCCATGGTGTCAGCCTCGCTCACCACAACCTTAAACTCCTGAGCTCAAGGGATCCTCTGGCCTAGGCCTGCAAAGTGCTAGGAATATAGGGATGAGCCACTAAAACTTTCTAAAGGAAGAGAGTAATGTGAGAAACTTGCCCTATAAATTATAACAACCTTATTAAATTATAATAATTAAGATGTATTTAGGTCCAGATCTGGATGAAATATTAAAATCTTCTAATAATTCACGTGAGGCCAACACTAAGCAATCAGAATGGACTTTAGATCAATCAGAAGAAAGATCTAACATGTTAGACTAAATAAAAGTAAATACGATGTGTAAGTGTATGTTGACAAAATATCAGCTCTGGGCAAAAGGATAGACAACTAAATCCCTCACCTTCTAAGGGGAGAAAGCTATTCTAGGCTTCTGTATTGCTAAGAGAGGTCACCAGTAAAGCAAACCATGAGTAGAGCCACAAGGAACATGAGCTGTGCAGAGCAGAATGGAAATGACAGTCTGTAAAGAGCTGCAGACTCTTAGCTGAGTCCCACCGGCCCCAGTGGAGTAAGGACAGGACTCAACAGGCAGTTTCATGAAACTGGGCAAGAGGGGAAATTGAGATATTGCCTTGAGGACTCCAAAACATACTTGGGCCTCACAGACTCTTAGGATCTTTGACTGCAAGTAGGTAACAAAAACAGCAAAATTTGGGTACAAATGCATATAGGTTCTCATGCATACCTTCTGCAGACTCCTGAAGTTGTAGTTGGGGCCAATTTTTTGCGCATCACATTTTGTAAGTTACAGAGAGGTTATTTGGCTTATTCATTATCACAAAACTTACCAATGTTGGGTGTAACCTAAAAATTAGGCATTCCAATTGCCAAGCAGTAATTTTTTCCATTATGCCATCTTGTGACTGCATTTAAGAAATAATTTGAATTGACTATGACCCTCATTAAGGTAGGGTTGTTTCAGATTTTTCATTTTACTGTGCTTAGTCCAGCAGTTGTCATAACTAAGAGATCAATACGTACTTTTTGAAAGGAATAATAAACTTTTGAATAGTTCAATTTTCTGTACTGGGTTAAATAGTATCTTCCCAAAATACATTTCAATTTAAAATCTCAAAATATGACCTTTTTTTTTTTTTGAAACAGCATCTTTGCACACCTGGTTAAGATGAAATCATACCAGAATAGAGTCCTAAATTCAGTGACTAGTGTCCTTAGAAGAATGCAAGTGAAAACACAGAGGAACACACAGAGGGCAGCTCAGAGTTTCCCCCAACAACTTCCTCAGTTTGTTTATTGAAACATGGGACCCATGGTTGACCCTCACTGGGAAACTTTGAGTTGCCAAAACTTTCTTGGTATGCCATAGAAGAAGATGTCTCGGGGTTTAAGGATATCAGAATTCTAAAATGAATTTTTCATGTAAATCATTTACCCATCTCCTAACTATGTGCTCCAGAAGGGTCCAGAGAGCAGTTCCTTCCCCCAGGGTGTGAGAAATGAGCGTCAGATTCCTCCACGGGTTCGTTCACAGCAAATGACAATGGATCTTCTGCTATCAACTGTGAGCCCTGATTTTGAGGAGATATTAAAATCCCAGTGTGCCAGAGACTAAGTGATGGTGCAAAATTGCCAAAGACAAGTTGGGTATGGTTACTGTAACAGGCGGCAGGGGAGAAGCGGGATGGTTTAACCCACAGAGAACATTAGTGTTGGCTAAGTGATCCCGTGTCTCTACAACTGAAATACATGGGGCAACACATTAGAGGATTTGAGTAATAAACAATTTATAACTTGGAAAACAGAAGTATGGATTGAATCCCTCCAGCCAATCTCCACATTCAGACCAATTCACCTAAATACCCAGAGACTCATACTTGACATTTATACTCTTAAAGAAAAGATCTTGCTGTGCGTGAATAACTCCTATTTACTAGATTTGCTCTAATTTTTCTTTGTTGGATACTATCTTTATTTAAAATTTGGATTTTTCTATTACAGATTTTGAATTTTTGCTTTTAACGCATCACATTAAAATGTCATTTATCTTGATTAATAATTTTTTTGCACCCTAAAAGGTTTGCACCAGTCACAAGTACCAAAGTCTCACTCAGTTCCTCAATTACTAGCCTTGTATCCAAACCCTGTACACAGCTCCTGCCAGCTCTTCCCCAGCATCTCTGAGACACGTGTGGCTCTGTGAAGGAGGGCACCAGTTTCTTCTGAAAGTACCCTCACATGGTTGAGATTGGAGGTGATGAGAAGTAGATGTAAGTTAAATTTTGACCTTGCAGTTCCAGTATGATGTGAGGGGTTTCAGGCTAGTTTGTTCTCATTCTCTCCCTGGGCTTCCACTGTTTCTTTCATTCTAACTTGTGGCCCTCCTGTCCTACAGCAACTTCAGGCCCACAACCAGACACAGAAGCAACAGATTCTCATAGACTTCTTCACCAGATTCCACAGTTGTGTAAGGTCTGATCAGCAAAGCAAAGCCTGTATTCCACATCTTCACAGAGGTTCTACTTAGCTGTTTGAACCCTAGCCAACGCCCCCTCAGAATGCCTAGTTGCTTTTCGTTATATTTCCTCCTTTTTTGGAGGATCTTCAGCACTCTTTGAGCAATGCCATCCTTCTAGCTTTCCAGAAATGCTGTAAAGTGTTTGAACTTCAGCAGCAGATACCACTTGACTTCTTTGCCAGCAGAATTCTCAATTTCATTTGCATAAGCATCTAGCAGATGCTCCCTGACTGCTCACCAGATGTGACTAGACACATCCAACTTTTCCTTTCTCAAACTATAAAGCCAGACTACCTAACATTTTATGACTCTTTGAAGTACAAACCAAGTTAGTGTATAACATAGGATGTGGCTTCCAAAGTTACTCAGATACATATATACATTATCTTCTATGGACTGTCCACCAAAGAGGGACAGTCCATAGAAGTTGTTGTAAGTTGTTTTTGGTATTTACTTATAATTGTTCTTGCCATGCATGCTTTCTTTTTTTCTAAATAAAGTAATCTGTTCCTCAAAATATACAATTTTCTGGACTTACCACCTGTATTTCTTTCTTGAGGTCTGCTATAACAAAGTACTGAAAACTGAGTAGCTTAAAATAACAGAAACTTATGCTTCAGTTCTAGAGGCTGGAAGTCCAAAATCAAGGTGTTGGCAGGGCATACTCCCTCTGAAACCTATAGGCAAATCCTTCCTTGTCTCCTCCTAGGTTCTGGGGGTTTTTTGAAAATCTTTGACATGCCTTGCCATGCACCTGCATAGTTCCGATCTCTGCTTTTACTCATATGACATTCTTCTTGTGTGTGTATGTGTTCATATAAGGACACTAATCATATAGGATTAGGGGCCCCACCTATTACAGCATAACCTACTTCATTCATGTTATACCTCCCACAATCCTATTTCCAAATAAGGTCACATTCTGGGTTATTAGGGGTCAGAACTTCGTTATAACCCTTAATATTTTCATTGAGGTGTGAGACACAGGTCAACCCATAATACCATCATTGTCAGCCTCCTCTGGTTCTTCCGAACCTTCCTTCCTTCTTTAAAATGTGGTGTTAAATATTAAACAAAACACTTTAAATTGAGTTTGATCAAAACAGCATAGTGGAATTTATCACTTTCTTCTGTTACTCACTGCGTTATTTCATTTATCCAACAAATATTTATTGAGCTTTTATTCCAAGCTTGGCGTCCTGGTTGTGCTAGGGATACTCTAGAGCAGATAAGAGACAAAGTCACTACCTTTATTGAGCTTATATTCTAATTGGGGTAGGGAAGCAGTAGGCATGCAGAATTTTGTTAGATTTCAACTGTCTCTAAGTACTAAGAAAACAAATAGAGCAGGGCAATTGGAAAGCAATGATGGTAAGAGCTTTTTGAGAAAGGATTCTCTTTGAGAGAACAAGTAACAGGACTTGGAGGCAAGAGTGTGTATAGGGAGGATGAGGTATAGCAAGAAGGCAAGTGTGGCCAAAGGACATGAATGAGCAATGAAATCAAAGGAGGGTGGAGACATGACCCAGCCCAGGAGGCTAGGTCACGCATTTTATCCCAGATGTGAATTTAGTAAAAGGCACATTGACCCATGAATGGTTCAATAAATTGTGGTATATGTACACCATGGAATACTACACAGCCACAAAGAAAGATGGATACTTTGCCTCCTTCATGTTTACATGGATGGAGCTTAGCAAGGTGTCCTCCTTAGCAAGGTGTCTCAAGAATGGAAGAAAAAGTATCCAATGTACTCAACACTATTATGAAACTAATTGTTAGCTATCTTAAGAAAGCTACACTCCACATGGAGCCATAGACTACGGAGAACGGGGAGGGGGGAGGGGAGGGGGGAGGATGGATGAAGAGAATGATATTGTGGGGATCATGCCTATGATTTATCCTATTAGGGTACATGTGAATCTGTCTAAAGGTTGAATATGAATGTCTTAACACAACAATTATGAGAAAGACATGATGGCTATGTTAGGCAGTTGGATGAGAGTTTTCCAAACTGCATATGGAAGCAACACACTGTATCCTATGATAGAATTAATGTACACAATTGTGATCTAATAAAAAAAAGATATTTATCATTTAAAAAAAAAAAAGAGAGAGAGATCCCTTAGAGGAAAAATTCCAAAGGGAATGCTGCCCATCAAGACGTAGTGTCTTTGTTTTGTTTTACTTGTTTTAGTTGTTTTGCTCTACTTCCAGATAATAAATGACCTGGATTTTTGACTAAGAGCAAATTCTGCTCTGATCTGTGCACACCCACATAATGAGAGAATATCCTTAAACAATTAAGCCTCCTGTGAGTCCTTCAGATGAAGTACAAACTTGACGTTCATCCAGAAATGTCTTTTTCAATATGGAGTACACCACAGCACTGATCACAATAGATTAATACCAATGCAGAACAATTCTAGGAAATATCAGTGTGTTTCTGATTATTCTCAAACTAGGTAGAAGAATATTTCTTTATTCAGTTACATATTGATGAAATTATATAGTATTTCAATTGACTTACTTGAAATTCCTTTTCAGATCTTAAACAATATTCCTTATGTGCTATATAAAATGGGTTATAGATATCTTTTTCAAGTAGATTAAAATGGGAATATCCTAAGGAATCATGTAAGCACCTACATCAGACCAGTCTGATGATACATTTGGTGAGGGGGATGTAGAAAATACTACACACCAGATTTAATACTTTCTTTCAAGAAGAAAGCCTTAGAAATGCATAGCTTAAGAAAAATATATTTTCATGTATTCACAATATGTTTGAAAATCATTATTCTGAGTATGTACAACACATTTTTACAGAGTTTGATGCAATTTAGTTTTTACATCCGTTTGCCGTTGGGTCCTGAAAATAAACGTAAAATACAAAGAGTGCTTTTGCATCTGTTCTTCCACATGATACTAAATAAGAATCTGCAAAGAAATCGTCAACGTTTTAATTTCCTTTAGTTTGAAAAGTAGCCAGATTAGTAAAGTAACATGCTAAAAAAAAAAAAAAAAAAAAAAAAAAACAAACTTCTGGGTAGATACCTAGTAATGGGATCAGAAGAATGGAGAAGCAAGTATGTGATGTACTAATACTGATACAAAACCAACAGATGAACAGCTACAATCCTACAGCTATGTGAGAGAAAAACACAGTCAAATCCAAGTGGGGAGTAGGGAGGAAAGTGGAGAGGGGTGAAGGGGAAGGGATTGGCAAGCTCTCCTAATGGACACAGAGCAGGAGCGTGCAGAGACAGCTGCCGCGTGAGCATTGCCTAACATATGCAAACAATGGAACCTGATTGTTTCTATCCTTGGACCCTCACATGAATCTGAAATGAGAAAAAGAAAATCTAGTTCCTTGAAAGCCAGATAATTCTTAAAAGAAGTTCTACAACCAACATTTATTCCAGTTTTTACCAGGATCTTTTCTATATAGAAACATTCATCTTTACAGAAGAATATAATTCTACCTGTGTTTAATGGTTAGAAGCAGTAAAAAAATGGTAATGTCAGGGGAAAAGACTTGCAAGTATTGTGAATATGGCTTACTCTCTGTTATTTTTTGTTTTTAGTAAGAGAAAATTTGTACTAAGTATAAAATTGAGCAGCATTCTCTTTCAATTCATAGATTATATATTAATAATGATGATACGATTTTACTTAAATTGTTATGTTAAAAATTATCCTACAACACTGACAGAATTTTCATCGATTTTGTGATCAGGGATCAATTTGGGGTCCCAGATAATTCATTGTGCCATTTTAAGTGAGATTATGACTCCTTCTATTAGAAGTGGAAGTTCTCTGTAACTTTTCACCAATACTATTCCCAATAACAGAAGGTAGCATGGACTTCCATTCCGCTCAGGTGAAAATCTCATCCAGTGAAAACTTGGTTCTGTAATTCAATGTCATATGATTTTTCATAAAATTATTCGTAATGACAATAATAAAAACAATACAATAATAATTAAACTTCCTTAAATAATGTCTAAGCCAAACTCAGTTGGAAATGATAACAAAAAGATTCACTATCAAACACAGTAATTTATTAGAAAAGCCATTTCCTACATATTCTTGGTGTTCCAGATAACATATATCCATACCTATATACAACAAAGATTTTCATATATGTATATTTAATATATACTAAAATAGATAACACTATAATATATACTAAAATAAAATAACACTATGTTATTACATATCTAGAAGAATGAGTCTGAGCTTCACCACAAAATACCCAGTAAAAGATTTCCAAAGCACCTTTGAAATTACACAATGTTTATTATGAAAAAGTTGGAGCAATTTTATAAATGATTTTCAGGGATGGGATGTGTATAATTGAGATAACTTTAAATTAAGTTTCAAATAAATAAACTGACTTTTCCAAAATTGCAAGAACATATATACATACACACACACACATATGTAGGTACAATACAGAACATTATGGCATATTACATTTTCTGGTTGTTCATTCTAATTATACACTTTAACATCTCTTTCAAGCTTTAAAAATGGGTGAAGGGAGAGTGAAGTTAAATTTTTCGCTGGACTCAGAGGTCTAAGAAAAAAAGTACCTAGTGATGAAGGAAGAATTAGAAATCATTTACAACTGGAAAGGGCCTCTTGAATAATTTTATTTGATTGTCTTTATCAGAGACTTGGGTATAGCAGTTTATCATGCTTCACTAATAGAAATAAAAGTCAATACACAATGTGGAAAATTATTTGAAAAATGAGGCTTTCAATATTAAAGTTTAGGGCCAAGGTCAAAAGCTGATATATTTGTAGTGCTCTCTCTACGATTCAAACAGAAACATCACTGTATGGCATCACAGCAAATGGCAGATACGAGCATGACATATCCAGCTATAGCAATATGTCCCTGATAAGTACCATATTTGAAATAGATTTCTAGGTGGTAGCTAAATGTTCTCAACAACCTCTACCGCCTTTGGGTTACTCAATGATACCATTTCTTGACATAAACAGGTTTGGAGTAAGTTTGAGTTTTGAGGTCTTTGACATTTTGAAATGACAAATTTGGTATTTGTGTCTCCCATTGGAAACTGAATATTTAACAGATTATATATTAGCATAAGGAGCTTAGTAATTAAATCCCAAACTGTATTTCAGGCCAAAGTGGTGATTAATTTCTGGAGGAATTTTCACTGAAGCTCTTTTCTTGCTTGGTGCCACCATGACGTGACACACGAAATATTAACATTGGCATGGATAGCATTAGATAAAAATGTGTGCGTGATCTTAGGCACACAAAACCACACTGAGATATTTACCATATGCCTAAAGCAGGTTAAGATGGTGACAGAAGAACACAACATGAAATAAATTTTCAGGTTTTTAAATGGAAAGCTACAAAGTAAATCTATAAATATCACAAGTGTTCCCATCCTTTGTCCTAATTTAGAATATAAATATGTGTTTGCTAGTGTGTTTATGAAGTAGGGCACATTTCACATGTAAACACTATGATCTTTCTTAGGAGAAAATATTTAACAGATAGCATAGATGTAAACCATTAAGTAAGACAGCAACACCAAAGATAATGCACAAAAGGAAGTCTCTTGTAGGTTTAGGAAGTATAGCAAAGGTTTCGTTCTTTTCTTATGTAAAATTAGACATGTGAAGGAAGGCAAATACCAAGTCCCAAATTTTTTCCATTTAATTTAGCATCTGGTTGAAGTTGTTGTAGCTTAAGTGTTTAAAGATGGCTAACACATTTCAAGAGAGAAAAAGAAACAGCTTAATTGCGGTGAAACACAGCTCAAAAACTCAAAGTCATCTAGTCTCTAGTTTTGGGAATGTCTTTATTGCTAACCTCAACACAAATTTAAGTTGAAAGTTTTAACCCAAATAAGGCACAAGCCTGAATCTAATGTGGCTGCTTTTGTGACCTGTATTCTTGTTCTAGTCATTATGGTTAGCTTAGAGGGAATGACTCTGTGTAGCACCCCAAAGGGAGAAGGTTCATTTGAGCATGTTATGGTGTAACAAGAAGAGCAAAGAGAATCACTATCCAGCAATCACTTCCACCACTGCCTTGCCAGGTGACCTGGGGGAAGTCAACTTGATCTTGTGCATCTTTTTTCCTTTTTTCAATAAAAGGAAGGTGATGTTCCTATTCCATACTTCAAATAGTCCTCAAGGAATCAAATAAACTAATAGAGTATGAAACACCTCTACAAAGTAAAAGTTATTTGATAAATGAAAGGTATTATCCTATGCTAGACTAACAAAACTTGGATCAGAAGGTGAGGGGACTTTCATGATGGAATGGTACAAACCAGGGCTTTGCTGGGCTGGCTACAAGACTGGCAGTTTCTGTTTACATGATTATTTCAAGATCTGCTAATTTACTCCATTATTGCCCCAGAGAGTCAACTTCAATTTGTATTGCTACATTCCACTTGATATTTTTAGCAAGTGAGAAGGCCTTTAAGAATTTTTACCCTGAAAGTCTGATAAATTCCTTCTTTCTCTGTCATATACTAAATTTAATAGCAATCAATTCTGAGCAAAAAAATCAAGTTTATACCATTTACCAAAATTCTTAGACTAACCATTTTAAAACATCCCTAAATAGACACGATTTAATTCACCTCACTTTTAGCATCTCTTGTTTGTTGATGGATTATTTCCCCAGGCATATTATAAAAGGATTACAAGTTCAAACTTATTTTCTGGAAACTGACCGAGTTAGTATATTTCACATACTATACCTTAGAAATTATAATTTGTGAATGTGTATCCTATTTATCAAAAGATCCACTATGCCTACAAAGTAAGACTGTGTTTAGATACATTAAATGATTTAATCAGAACTACTAAATATCAAGTATCAAACTTTGAGTTAAAATCTCAAGATCTGGAAATGACTGAGATACAGTCAATAGTTCAGGCCAGATGTAATGGCTCATACCTATAATCCTAGCACTTTGGGAGGCCACGGTAGGAGGAAGGCATGAGGCCAGGGATTTGGGAGCAGCCAGAGCAAAAGCAGGACCCTAACTCTACCAAAAAAAAAAAAAAAAAAAGCAGATATGGTGGCTTACGCCTGCAGTCCTAGCTGCTCAGGAAGCTGAGCCTATGGGTTTGTGATTGCGGTTAGCTGCGACGATGCCATTGCACTCTAGTCCGGGCAACAGAGACTGTCTCAAAAGTAAGTAAATAAATAACTTGGAGGTTCATTAGCCATGATAGTGCATAGTAAAAGTATATCTTGAGTTCTTCCATCAGAATAATCTGGAATGCTTCTTAGAAGTGAGACATCTTTATTTCTTCTTTTAAAAATTAGGAAACTGACATCCACCTTACCAGACATCAAATATCTTGATGACAGAATTTAAATGAATTCTCAAATTTAGTGTAAGGATAAGACGCTATTATTACTTTCTTGGTTTTTACTATTTTACCAGTCTTATTAGTGAAAATTATATCACAATAAAATATTATTAACATTTTTTTTCTTTTGAGACAGAGTCTTTCGATTACCCTGGCTAGAGTACCATGGCGTCATGATAGCCCACAGCAACCTCAGACCCTCAGAATTTTTGGATTTAAGCAATCCTCTTGGGTAAACCTCCTGAGTAGCTGGGACTACCGGCAGGTACCACCTTGCCTGGCTACTTTTCCTATTTTTGGTTGAGACAGGGGGAGTCTCACCCTTGCTCAGGCTGGTCTTGAACACCTGAGCTCAAGGGATCCATGCCCCTTGGCCTCCCAGAGTGCTAAGATTCAGGCAAGAGCCACTGTGCCCAGCTTAATAAAAAGTTAATAGCATTCTTATTTTTCCAGATTTTTCATTTTTTGAGTATCCACTCCTTTCCATCACATGGCATACAAAGTTTATTAATACTAACCTATAACTAGTATTCACTGGTTTTACTCAACTTGATCAACATGGTCAGGCTGTTTCCATTAATTATGCCCTCAAACCCTGTCTACTAAAACTGCTAAAGTATGTATGGTCGGTAACGAGCATGTGTACCATGTGTCTACAGGCTGACAGGGAAGGAGTGACTCTGCCTAATTAGAACCAAGGAGGAGGAGACTTAGCAATACTGTTTGGCCTTCACACAAAGTTCCAAAAGGCAATTCAGAAAGTCATTATTTAAATGTGTGCCTGGAAGAATTCCTGTTCCTAAAGGTTTGTTATTACTGTGATCCATGAAGTGAAAAGAAAAAAGGCATTAGAATGGAAATTGTGTGTAGAATTTGGTACTCAGGAGTTTTTGCTTGATGTCGATTACTAGTATATCAGAAGATGTTTGCTTTATTTGAATTTTACCAAGTGTTCCAAAACCAGAAGGAGCCCTTAGGCTAAACTGTATGCCTCCCTTACCTTCCACATGAATAGCTCTTGCTCAGGTGATGATACAGACTGAGTCCTAACCCAGCTTTGAGGCAGATGTTACCCCACTTACGGGGAAGCAATTCCCTTAATGCACTTCTTCCTGCTGTCAGTGAGGAGCCAAGCAGAGGAGAGGGAGGGGCAGGCTGATAAATGACTACTAGTTGACAGTATGCAGTTTAGAGTCTGACTACTGAAATCTCCCTTTATGTATTATCACTATAAAATACTATGACTATGTGTGTACATATACTTCCAGAGCAATAATTTGTTTTTATTGCATAATGAGAAACCATGACAATGATGATGAAGAATTTTGTTTTGCCTATATAAATATTAGTGTATTGACAATCCAAGTAGATTGACTAATGTAGCCATTACGTGTTGATTCAGAAAGTTACTTAGGTCAGCAGTAAAATCACCTAACAGAACGGTACCATTTTACCCTCAGGCTACCAGCACTTGAGATATGGAATTCAGTGGAGGCCCAAGAGAAACTTGCTTTTTCATCCTGGCTTTGTAAGGGTAATAGATGCACAAATAGAAGTAAATTGCTTCCTTACATTGATATTTGAGATACGTTATAGTATTGCCCAACCAATATGGAGAGTTTTTTCTTTTTTCAATATCTATTCAAAGAATATACTGAAGGTCTACTTGGGTAACATGTACTAATTATTGTTTTATGTTGTGCATGTCATTTGATTATCATTGGATTATGCAGCCCTGGGTATAATCATTATAGTGTCCATTTGCAGATGAAGAAACTAAATTACATTTACTTACTGATTCAGAAAATATATGTAAAGTTACTAGAGTATGTGAGGCACAGCACTGAGCACGGGGGAGTGCTGTATAGAAAACTTGGTTTTGTAACCTTTGCGTCCTAATGGGAAAAGCTTAAATGCAATAAGGGGTGTTCAAATAGTAAGGGAGACTTCTCCAGGTTATGCAGTTAGAGAACCAGAATTTCAGATTATTCTTTCTCCTAGTTCACTGCTATTTTCATAACATGTTATATAGTTTGTGTGTCAGGAAAACTGTATTCCTCTCCCAATTTCACATGTTTACTGGACCAAATGTCACCTCTATTGGTTTCTTTCTTGTTTATGTTATCCATTTGTGCTCTAGCAATCATCTTAATAGTCTGTGGGGCAGGTGCAGTAGCTCACACCTGTAATCCTAGCCTCCTGGAAGGCCAAGGTGGGAGCACCACATGAGCTCAGGAGCTGGAGACCACCCTGAGCAAGAAAAAGACCCAATCTCTACTAAAAGATAGAAAAGCAGCCAAGCATTGTGGCAGGCACCTATATTCCCAGCAACTCAGGAAGTTGAGGCATGAGGATCACTTTAGCCCAAGAGTTTGAGGTTGCTGTGAGCTATGATGATGCCAGGCCACTTAACCCCAAAGAGACAGAGTGAGACTCTGTCTCAAAAAAAAAAAAAAAATAGTTCTTATTGTTTGTGCAAGTATTTCCTTTCTTTCTTTTTTTTCTTTTCTTTTTTTTTTTTTTGAGACAGAGCCTCAAGCTACCCCCTGGGTAGAGTGCCATGGCATCACAGCTCACAGCAACCTCCAACTCCTGTGCTCAAGTGAGTCTCCTGCCTCAGCCTCCCAAGTAGCTGAGACCACAGGCGCCCACCACAACGCCTGGCTATTTTTTGGTTGCACCTGTCATTGTTTTGGTGGGCCTAGGCTAGATTCAAACCCACCACCTTAGGCGTATGTGGCTGGTGCCTTAGCCACTTGAGCCACAGGCGCCGAGCCAAGTATTTCCTTTCTATAGGAGAATAGAAATATTAATCAAGGATCAGAGAAAGTAAAAGAGACTAAGTAGCAAAACACATTTAAAAGACTAAATAATTAATATGAATAAAAGAAAAAAACAGAGAGACGTAACTCATAGATCTGTATTATGTGAAGGGTTAAAGTGGGCTGACAGCAAGTGTATATATTAAAAAAAATCAATATTTCTTACATCAGAGATAATGTTGGTTTCATACTCTGTGATAGGTATGGTTAAATGGTCAGTTTTAATAATCCATTTCATGTTCATTGCAGATATTCCTGTTCTGAGCATATAATAGAATGATTTCCTAAAAATAGATGCCATTTAGAGTCAAGGAAAACATATAAAGAAAATAAACAAATAAAGCAAGAAGTCACCCCGGAGCTTTCTTGCCAGGTGGATAAGTATGAGTCACAAGACACACTAGAAAATTGAATTGCAGGGAGGTTAAAACACGGTGCAGCCCCAACCACATAATGAGACAAGTGGCAGTTTTGGAATTTCTGTACAGTCACACTCTGCTTTAATCACCTAAAAAAATCCATATGGCTTACACATGTGAGTTACTCAGTGTATTCAGAATGCTCATCACTATAGAAGAATGGAGACGCTCCCAATCTTAGAGTCTACTGCAGACCCCGTGTTTACCCTTTCTCATTTTTATTTAGCACTTGCAGAAATTTCACGTCTTAGGAAAAGATTCAGCCCCAAGACTAACCTCCATTTTACCTTTTCTTTTCCCAGTGCCTATAACTTTTAGTGTTGTTTTTATCTTTCCTTGTTCTAATCTGCAAAGAATTTCTGCAAGCCATGAAGGCCGTCTTAAACTAAAAGAACTTAGAGAAGTCTCCACTATTTTTTTCACCAAGCCAAAATAGCCACAAGTCTAGCAAGTCCCTGAGCAATAACAGCCCCTTCACACATCGCCAATGCCATTGTTTTTAAAATGGTGAGTGATGAAGTAGAACACTTTCTGAGTATTATAAAAAGTAAAATGACTTCTTGTGAAAGCATAGAATAGGCTCTCATTCATTCCCAAGGATATTTTACCTTAATGTGGAATCCCTTTTAATGCCCAAACCTGGGAGCTTTCCTTGGGGTCTTCTAGTGGCGCACCTGGACTCTGTTAGCAACAGTCTTACCATACAAATATCTTCCTAACTTTGGCTGTGAACTTTGACAGTAATGTAGGTTATTAAAGTATTAGGGAATTTAATTAAGCAATTTCTTTTTGGCCTACATGCTAATAATTGGTTTGTATTGAATAAATGGTTATTTTGGTGCCTCTGACATAAAAACAAACCGTATGCATATTTGTCCACAGTATATAAACCCACGACTATATCTTTCAGTTAAAAAGTTTACAGTAACCAGACATGGTGGTTCATACCTGTAATCCAGGCCCTCTGGAGGCCAAAGTGGGTGGACTACTTGATTTTAAGAGTTCTGAGACCAGGCTGAGCAAGAGTGCGATCTTGCCTCAACTAAAAATAGAAAAACTAACTGAGCATGGTGGCAGGAGTCTGCTAGCTACTCAGAGACTGAGGTAAGAGGATAGCTGGATCCCAAAGATTTGAGTATGAACTATGATGATGCCACAGCACTCCAGCTAGGAAACAGAGTCTTAAGAATCTTGAACTGCTCTAACATAAGGTAGGTAGAGCTGGTAAGGTCAGCTAAGTCTTATAAGCCAGTTTCACGGTCCAACAGGTTTGAGAGAATACTAATATAATTTAATGTAAAACATCTCCCTGGGGAGCAAGTGTGAAAAACTGTGGACTAATGAGATGGTTCTGTGTGTATATGACTCTGGACTTCTGTGCAGGGTGTATTGTATGATTGATAAACTGATGATAGCAGCTTTAAAGAAGACAACCATCTGGGGGTATTTTTATGATATAAATAGAATCATATGTAATCTGGATAAGAATTTTTTCTTCCATACATTAACTTAACATAATGCTTAATACATAATGTTTACTGAATAAATGCTGCTTCCTATTATAATCATTGTTACATGCTGCACTAGTTTTCTGGGGCTGCCATAACAAATTACCACAGACTGAGTAGTTTAAACAAAAGAAATTTATTATCTCACATTTGTGAGGTCTTTACCCTGAAGGCTCTGGGAATGAATCTGCTCTTGCCTTCCTAACTTCTTAACACTCTTCGGCTTTCTTGGTTTAAGATAACGTAAGTTCAACCTCTGTTTCCATCTTTGCATAAACTTCTCCCCTTTGTATGTTCAATTTCCCCCATTCACAGAAGGACATCAGTCATAAATATACCAATCCTAATTCAGTATGACCTCATCCATCTTAACTTGATTATATCTATAAGTCCTTATTTCCAAATAAGGTCCCATTCACCAATTCCTGATTGATATGAATTCTGTGGGGGTATTTTTCAACCCAGTATGTATACTAAGTTGTTTAATTATTTAATATTTAATTATTTCAATAGTAGACCCATAGATTAATGAAATATTTGTTAAAAAATGGCTACAAAATCCAAATTGTCATTGATGATTACATAGTGAGAAAAAAGTATATATAATGAGATAAAATATTCAATAAAGTTGTCATCCTATAAAATATTGATTTCTCTTTTTTCTTTAAAATCCTTTATTTATAAGACTCTTCCTAAAAATCTCAATTTTTTTGTCACCTAAATTTAATAATGCAAAATGTTATGACCCAACCTCCTGACCTACATAATTCGACAGACATGGCTCCTAATTTCTTTCTCTGCTAATACATAAACCAACAAATTACTTTTTTGGATTTGGGCAAAATGTAGTCTTACAATTAACTTTGCAATCTTGCTACCATTCACTTGCCTTAGAAACACTGTACAAACAACTCAGTAAGATTTCACAACCATGGTATATCAGTGGCTCACAGCTGTGTTGAGTCAACACGTGGTGGTGTCTTATTGAGTGGTGTTTGTTATGGTTATTTCATGGTTTTGTGGGCTGTTGCAAGAATGTCAGAGCTTGAATTAGAGCAATAAACATTAAATTTCTTGATATACTTGGCAAGAATTTAAGCAAAATCAGGGATATGTTAGTTCAAGTTAATGGGGGTAATACTGTGAAGAAAATGGCAGTGTACACATTGATTTAATGTTTTTCTGAGGGGAAAGAAAGAGCTGGGCATCACTGGGAAAGAAAGGTCAGGTAAGTTGGTAACAAGCATAATTAACAAAACCATTACAAAAATTCATCAAATGTGCATCAAAATCACCAGTGGACTGTGAGAAGTATAGAAGATCAAGAAAGCATCAACAGAGAAACAGTTAGAAAAATGTTAACTGAAAATCTTAGTATGAGAAAAGTGTGTACAAGAATGATCCTGAAGGAGCTTACCTATGAACAAGATATTTTGAGTCCTGTTATCACATGAAAAATGTGATATATCCATGTGACCCCAAGACAAAGCATCAAAGTACACAGTGGAAGTCACCCAATTCTCTGCAACCAAAAAGTTTCATCAGTCCAAATCGAGGGTCAAAACAATGTTCTTAACCTTTCTGATTGTTGATTATGAATTTCTACCAACTGGAAAGTTAACCAAGTTTACCATTTGGAAGTATGGAAAGTCTATGTAAAAAAGTTAGGCAAAAACCCACCTGAATATTTTGCCAACAACTTAAGATACTCGCATCATGACAGTGAACCAGCTCACAGGCAGAAGTTTTTAGCCAATAAACAAATAACTATATTGGAACACCCTCTCTACTCACCTGTTCTGGCCCCCAACATCAATTTCTTTACCTGAAAATAAAGGAAATATTGGAAGAAGGAAGACATTATGAGGACATTCAGGTCAACTCTGATGACCATCCTGAAAAAGACCTCCAAAATTGCTTCGAAAGATGGACTGCTGGTGCACAGCTTCCCAAGGGAGGCACTTTAAAGATGACAATAGTGACATTTTGCAGTGTGGTACCTAGCACTTTTTATAGGATAAATTAACTAACTTAATTGTCAGATCTCAGATTTCCAAAGATGCTACTTATTCATGCAAAAAAAACAAGACAATGCAGTAGTAGGAAACAACAGTTCAAAACTGCCCAATTACCTACTTTCTATTGTTACTCTCTTAAGATAGTAAGTAAGCAGGGACAGTCAGGTGTGTTGCCTTTCCGATTTTCTATATGATTACTAAACCATTCAAATATATTTTGTTTTTTCCTAATAGGGTCACTATATACATATGGTTTTGCAAATCACTTTTTCACACATGTATTAGAAATGGCCCTTCCAACTGACACAAATAAATGTCCTTTATTTCCTTTTTAATGGCTACAAAGTATTCTACAGGGCTTATAGATCATAATTTATTAACTTTTTAGTCTAATGAATGAAACAAGTGAATGAATATTCATCTTTTTAAAATTTTCTTTCACCAATACTATTGTGATACAAAAGCTTTTACTATATAGATTATTTTGTAAGACATTCTTTAATCATGAAATACAAACACACACATTATAAATTTTAATAGATACTGAAAGATAACTTACATGGAAACTAGAAATGTCTGAATGTTTTTGGCAACTTCTAAGAATCAGTTTCATCTTTAGAGTTTTTGGTAACTCCTAAAATTGGCTTCATCTTTACATGATTAAGAATGTACAAAAAGTTGGGGCAGCAACTGTGGCTCAGTGGGTAGGACGCTGGCCCCACATACCAATAGCCGGACATTGTGGTGGGCACCTGTGGTCCCAGCTACTCACGAGGCTAAGGCAAGAAAATCGCCTAAACCCAGGAGTTGGAGATTGCTGTGAGCTGTGATGCCACAGCACTCTACTGAGGATGATAAAGTAAGACTCTGTCTCTAAAAAAAAAAAAAAGAAATACAAAAAGTTCTTTTGGCATTGCCAAAGGATTCTCAGTTGTATTTTGAAATACTTATGTAATTATGCAAATGGATAATTTGACTAATACACAGCTATTTTAATATCTAATGTCTTCATTTTTTAAAATACATTTAATTACCTTAACAATACAATTAGGAAATCCTGAATACACAGTTACATTGTGAATTCCTTAAAAGCAGTGCCCATTTTTGTGTTCCTATCTCCTCTACTTAATATAGTGATGATTTGCATTGAAAGCTCAAAAACTATTTGGAGATGCCGTTGATATTTACGTTTATATTTTCTCACATTCTGTCACTCAAGCTTCAGTCCACATCATTCTGCCTCTTACCTGTCACAGCACTGAAAAAGTTCTTTTCAAAGGCTCCACCAATTCTCACAACAAAAACCCGTGGTTACCTTCCTGGCCTGCTCTTACTTGGATGTTATACTTTCCAACCTACCACACACTCCTTTCTAAAACATTCTGTTTTCATTGCTTCTTTGCTACTTAGCTTTCTCCATATCTGCCTAATTTACAAGTTAGCGCTTCTTTATGTTCGTAATAAGTCACTTTTTTTGTATGCAGACTCTTGGTGTTCCTCAGATCTTGCACCGTGCATAATCCTATCTTCTACACTGTTCCCCAAATGCGTCCTCACTCACAGAATTAAACACAAGTATTATTTATGCCCTTGGCACGCAAACCTATACTTCTTTTTGAGGCCCCTCTTCTCAACTACAAACATGCATTCTATATTAGTTGGAAGTTGCATTTAGTCATGTAAAAGAGAACACTAAGCTAGATTGGCTTAAACAACATAGGAGTGAAGAGTTTTCCCTAGTGTATCAAGATACGTGGCATACACCCTGGAGCAATAAACAGAACTGAAATCCTTACGTAATTTCTCCTGCATTTTTCCTTACAGTTGGGCAAAAAGCAATTGTCAGAGATGGAGCATAGCATGCAAATGCCAGAGAGAGTGAAAGGAAAGATGGCAGGCGAGGTGACCACATAGGTTATTGTCCAAATTGTTAAGTTTTGAAAGAAAAAAAAAAAAAGGAGGCATCCCTAATTAAGGGATGAAAACAGGCACATACTCTATTCTTCTCAAACAAGTCAAGAAATATAGTTCCCCTGGTGCTAAAAAACAGATCAAGTACCATCTGTCACCCACTTTTTAAAGGGCTTTCTCAAAATGCCCACCCAGCAGCTTTAAGATCTAATTCATTGGTCAAAACTGTATCAGATGCACACCTCTCCTTTTCAGAGCAGTGACAGTTGTCTGTTTAATTGGATACATTCTTTAAAAGTTGCATAAATTCCAACCACAGTAAAATAAGCGTTCCCACAGGGAAAAAAAAAAGAAGGCTGGATAATAGGTATATTCTTAAAGTATTTTATAAACATGTAAAGTATATACAATTTCTCGACCCCAGGGTCTCTTCAGAGTATGAAATGGCACATGTTTAACATGAAACTCTTTCTCTTCCCCTTTCTCCCAAAGCTTCCCCTCTGCCCTTTAAAATCTTATACCCCCAGTAAACAGAAAAGAATATTATATATCCAATTATGCAAGCTAGACATCTGGGAATCACCGATGATTCTATCATTCCCCACGCCCAATTCCTCCTTAAATCCCATCTATCTCCAAAATACTGTTGAAATTTGAGGTTTTATTTCACTCTGGTTGTCAGCTCCTTAGAGCAAACCACTCTCATCTTTTTGCTTGAATCACTGAAACAAAAGCTGACTGGCCTCCCGGCTTCCAGTCCTGGGCCCCCGGGCACTGCTGTGGGTCTTCACACCACAGCAAAGGTGATCTTTATACGTATATTGGGTCATAACATTTCTCTTTTTAAAACCTGTCGGCGAGTTTTTGTCTGACTTAGAATAAAATCTAAACTTCATACCTCTTGTCTACTCTACTTAAAGCATTATTCTATCATTCTTTCTATCAGTCCTTTGCTTTTTCCACGTTTCTAACAGAAAAGTTGTTATTTTTGTTTCATTGTCTTTTTTTGTGTCTCTTCCCCTCTGGAAGTGTCTCTATTAAGCATAAACTCTGTCATCTTTACCCTTGTACCTTATGCTTTCCCCATGTGTCTGGCACACAGTGGGCATCTAATAAATATTTGTCAAAGGAATAAATAAATCTCCTAGCCATCATAAAGGCAAACAAAAGATCGCTTATCTCAGAATAGAATTGAGAGTGGCTAGAAAAACTTCCCTTCTTACTAGAAAAATAAAGCTGGAAGCTGAGGGCAGTATCTCCTCCCCCCCAATCTAGTCAAAATTTCCTCCCAACTGCTTCTTTAACAACTCGAGTAAATCACGGCATTCTCTTTTTTCTTTAAACATTAGGAGAACATCATTAATGTTTAATATTTGAGCACAGGCCAAGGTTTCTGTTTGTAAGTCTCAGGGGGAAGGAATTTTGATAATTGAATGATTTCCGGCAGGGAAGCATATTCCCAAATCCACATGCACTCATGTCTGTCCCAGTCTCTGCTGCCAAGACGCTTATTTATTCTGTGTCTGGGGCTTTCCAGTTTAAATAAGTCCTTCTGCCTCGTTACTGTGTCTGCTTGTATTTGGTGTACAGATTATTTTCTCATTGATTCCATGCCACGGCGTATTACTGGAGGAGTGTATCTTGAAGCTCACAGAAGTTTCGAGGCACCTGTGAGCATGGTAGCAGAGTATTAAACAATTTTTCTTGCTGCAGACTGAAAGTTGAAATAAGAGTTCCATCTATGTATGATCAGCAGCTGAAAAGCTTCTGTTGTCAACAAAGCTCAAAATGGCCAAGCAAGTTGGGGAGATTCTGTAATTGCTTTTCCCTCTCTGCCTTCAGAGATGTTTATTTTGTGTTCCTTAAATAGGGTTTTCTCTTCGTAAGTGAACTCTCAACTTTCTAGATACCGTTTCAAGCACAGTGACTGCCAAGCCCTAAGTTTCTTTGTTCCAAGTAAATCGACTTTCCCTGTCTTATGTAACTTAAACGTTTCAAGCCACGTGAAGAGGATGAGGTTGATGTGGTGCCATTGATAACTGCGGTATGGGGTTTGCAGTTGACACAGAAGAAAGCTGTTATTGTTGTCATTTTTAATAGTGACATATTTTATAGTAGGTGCAACTTGAGACAATTTAACTGTTTACTTAGAGAAAAACAGCCACAGTTACAGTATTTTTAAAATTGTGTGTTTATAGCTTTTTTCTCCCCATTTTCTCTCTTCTGGCTCTTGCAAAAATTAAACTGAAGTCTTAATGTTTTTATTCTCCAAAATGTTATGCAATAATAAGGAATTCAAGGTTCACAGACAAAAAGGAGGAAATGATGAACTGAAAGCTGCCTAACAGTAATGACTATTACAGTGTGTAAGTGTTACCTCACAGTGGTAAGGGCTGACAATAATTTAGTCCATTTTTTAATGCCAGACAAGAAGGGTTTTATCTCATTAACCCTGTCATCTTTAGCCTGTACACAGGGTTCTCTATGGTGTCTGTCACACAGTGAGCACCAATTAATATTTATATTTTGCTTTAATTTGCATGAATGCTTTATATGTTCTTGATATATATGGAGTAACTCTATGGGTCTAGATATATACTGGATACTGTTATTCTTATTTTACATGTGCAGAAATAAGGCAAAGGGGGCATCAGTAATAGATCAAGGTTACACGAATGAGTGGCAAAACCAGGATTTGAGAACAGAGTGTTCCAGAGTAACACTATGTAGATTATGATCTGTAAAAGATTAAATTGTTGTATGGGTAAGACAGTGGAGGAATCATACAGACACCTTTCAGCAGGCTTTCCAGCCAGAATGCTACAAGAGGAATGGTTGAGATTCTCTTGAATAATCATCACCACAAAAATGACTATTTGTAATAACAGTGCCTATTTCTGTCATTATTTAAACACAAGAGCATAACTGCTCAAGTTCAGTTACCAGACCCACAAATAATAAGCCACATAATCTCAACTTTTCTCAGTTTTCTCATCTGCAAATTGGGATAGTCTTAGTACCTACAGCCTGGGGTTGTCATGGATATTAAATGGTGTGGTATGCATAGAAGCACAGAAGGCTGAATGGCATGTCATAAGTCATGTTATTACTCTGAGGGATTGTGTTTGCCAGTTTGAAATTGTAAAATATCTAAAATAAAATATCACATGCATATATGCAAATTACTTTTAGCTACTTTAATCATCATTTTTAAAAGAGCATAGTGTACCAATTTAAATATCTGGTATCAGAGAGATAGTTTGATTCAACATTTTATTATTAAGCCAATATTGGGACTTGACTGGGACCAATTGAGTCAGGGATACAGCCATTTCTCACTTAAGGGGAAAAAATGTATTAGAGATGTGATCCTTGGGGGGACTACAGTACTGTAAGTCCATTTGAACTCTGTAGAGAACATATTACTGAGGATTAAAATGAATGTAAATTTTTTTTTATTATTGTTTCAGTCAATTTAGGAAAAGCCTTTCACATTTAGTTTTTACTCTGTGTAAGTTACTTGTCAATGGGAATGACAAAGCATTTCCCCAGGGTCTCCAGTGAAAGAAACTGGCAGTGTTCCTAATGACGCTTCCTCTGTATCATTGACCGTCCACACTGTACCTTTGTCTTTTTCCCTTAGGATTGATTTTCTTTTTTCTTTCTTTCTTTTTGCTTTCTTTTTTTATTCTTTGCTTGGAGTCATGACATTTTTTTCCAGCATTGTTTTGTATATCTTTCCCAGGGTGTATATTCCTCTACCTATCCCAACCCATATCTGGAAAGACCTCAAAGCTAACCAGCTGGTGGCCTAACCAAGTAACACGTTAGCTGAGTGTCTCCAGTGCTCAGGTGGATGACGGCACAAATGAGCACTGGAAGGCAGGACACAAAGGTCAGACTTCGGAGTTTCCAGCCGCATTAACATAGCCCCAGTGCCATTTTTAAAGATCCATTGCAAACACTATATGACGTATAAATTCAAAAGAATATGTAGATGTCTCCCAGTAGTTTTCCATGTGAAAATATTTTGCTTGAAATTTAGTACTAAAGAGTATCTGGAATTAATAAAAAGAAACATCTTATTTCATCCAGATGAATGAATTCCAAACCAAATTTTCTTACTGAAGAATAACAGATTATATGATCTTTTGGAAAGGATGTTAAATAGATCCAGTGGTCTAAAAAAATACATATATATGTTATGACTAGATGAATTTTCTTCCATATCAAACATTTAAACAGTGAACCAAACTTTAGACAGTTTAATCATATATGATATTTAATTTAAAATTCATCCAGCAAATCTTTTGATATTCATTCATGCCACATATGACTTGCTGTAACCAGACTGTTATAGCTATTAACATTCTATTTTCACAATATCCTCATATCTTAAAAGAAGTATAAGGAAGAAAAAATAGATAAACCAGGTATAATTGAACAACAACAACAACCAGAAAACAACTCTTTATCTTGAACATTTTCCATGATATGTGTGTAATCCACATATGTATTTATATTTTATTTTATTCAAATATAGATAATAGAGTAAGAATAGAGTAAGGGAATCATTTTTAATCCCAAACTTGATGTGGGCAGCCGGAGTATTACTATGAGATGCCAATACAGAATATGTTTTTTTTTTTTTTTTTTTAAGAGACAGAGTCACACTTGGTAGAGACAGACTCACAGCAACCTCTAGCTCTTGGGCTTAGGCAATTCTCTTGACTCAGCAGGAGTATTACTATGAGATGCCAATACAGAATATGTTTTGTTTTTTTTTTTTTTTTTTTTAGAGACAGAGTCACAGTTTTTTAGAGACAGACTCACAGCAACCTCTAGCTCTTGGGCTTAGGCAATTCTCTTGACTCAGCCTCCTGAGTAGCTGGGACCACAGGCTCCCACCACAACGCCCAGGTATTTTTTGTTGCAGTATGGCTGGGGCTAGGTTTGAACCTGCCACCCTCAGCATATGGGGCCGGTGCCCTACTCAATGAGCCACAGGCACTGCCCAATACACAATATGTTTTTATCAAAGCAGATCTGAATACTCTTTCCATAAAAGCAACACACAATAATGTTAAGGACAAATGGAGAATTTGACAGTCTTGATCTCCTATGTGCTAAAAGAATTTTCTAAAGAAAGACAATATTTTAAAAACCATCCTGGGGTATTTGCATTTAATTATGTGGCTTAAAGGTAGATTACATTTGCAGAGGCATCATTTTCTTTTAAGAGTCGTCAGTGCGAATTTTTCTTTGGCATGTTCTTTCGCTTATTTTTTTATTATGTAATATTCATTAAGTGCCTATGTGACCAACATGTTTCCAGCACTTGGGAGGCAAACAGTGGGAGTGGGAAGAATTTAACCTAAATGATTTCTTATTGTGCAGTCTGACCAATGTTATAAAAGGGAACAAACCAAGGAGGAAGAATAGATAACAGAAAGAACATGAGCTGTGGAGTCTTAGAAACATGAGTTCAAATCCTTGTTAAATACTGTCTGCCTCCTAGTTCTGGGTAGAAGCACAGAAACAATGAGTGTTAAGTTCCTGCGACATTGTAGACATTAATGCATAGTAGCTATTAGTACCAGTATGATGAGAACCCCAGACTGAGATAAAGATGTTTCCCCTTTTGATAGGAGGCTTCTCACTTGTTAGCCAGTTTTGGATAATCAAAAAAAACAAACAAACAAACTGAAATGCATATCAAATGGAGATTTATGGATTATAAATGTGATAAGTGATGCAGTGTGTGGATTTTGAGAGGTTTAAAGCATCCATTGCACCCCACAGCACCTGTGCAAGCCTTTATTAGCACCTACCTTCCTGTGAGTGGACATTTTTGCACATGGTGGTGACCTTTCTTGAGCTGGTGTTTTCTCAGAAAAACGAACATATCTATTTATTCATTCTTCTTGTGCTCTCACTATTTCCTTCATAGCATGTGCCCAATGACACTTGTATTTGTATGCTGAGTCATAAAATACAATGCCATGAATTCCTAAATCATGAAACTCACATTCTATCACTCATGAATTTTTAAGCCTTTTGAAACTATCTTTTAGACATATCCAGTGCTTAGGAAAGGGAATAATAAAAATATCTCTAACTTTTAATTTAGCCATATTCTTGATCTTGGTTTTAAATTTATTTTTCTAGTTATGATGTTTTTAAATTATATCTAATTGTGGTGTTTTTAAATTATCCTTATAGTTAGTTTACCTTTTAAAATTTGAGTCTGATAATCATAATAATATTTTTTCTAAAGGTTAAATTAATGTCTTACTTAAGAAGGAAAAATACAGTTAAATCTATATGTATTTAAAATGAAAAGTAATTGAAAATTTAAGTGAAGAATACAGACATTACTACTGTAGCAAAGACTTGATATTAGTAATGTCTTAAATAATAGATAAAATGTCTTTAATATAACAAGCTGTGCAAAAACATTCCAGGTCTGGGGTGGCTTAATGGTGTCACAAACACAGGCTATTTTATCTTATTTCTTTGCTGTGTGTCCTCAGCACAGAACTTTCACACCTTGTTCCAAAAGGTCTGCTCCAGTTCCTGCCATCATGTTGACCTTATGATCATATAAAGTGGCATTTATATAAAGTTTGCACACCTTAATGTTTACCTTTTCAAAGCCCCAAGGTATTTGCATTTCACACCTGAATAGCTGCAAGGGAGTCTAGGAAATATATCTTACTTTTTTTTTTAAAGCTAGAACTAAAGAAGACTTATCATTATAACTATAAAGGAAAATTCAAATATTCAGGCACAGCTGGGAGTGCCTGCTACAAGAACTTAAGTTAAGAGGGATTTTGCATGGAATTTGCATCGTGACTCTAATTCTTTGTTTTTTAATAACCCTAACTCACCATCATACTAAATTGCTATGAAAAACACATATGAATCATATCATCCTATACAAATGTTTGATATCCCTTTCTATCATGTAAAGTGAGCTTAATATCCTAACATTGCAGGCAAAACGTATATCAAAAGTCCCATGATAACAAATAGTTAATGAGAATTGGTTATTTGCCAGGCATTGTCTTAAGCCTAGTAAATATATTAATTTGTTTAATCTCACCACATTTCTTTGAGATAAGTTGCTATTGTTATCCAGGTTCTATAGGTTTGAAAAAGGCCAAAAAATGAAAAATATGTATTTTTCCCCTTTTGAATATGAAAATTAAGAAAACTTAATGTTTGCATTCTTGATATATGAGGTATTAGATATATGAATGAATACATTAATGAAAGGGAATCCAAAACCTACATCCAGGAACGTAGATATTCAAATGATTCCTCCCCTGGGAAGGAGCTGCTTTCTCTAGTGGTATTTTTAGTGATCAAATCATTATCTATGTTCATTTTATGTGGGAGTCTACAGAGAGTTCCTGGCATAGTCTTTTGGAAATATTTAATGATGAGAAACAGGTCCTTAGAGAGAGATTTTGATTTCAAAATATGTTTGAAAATAATAAGGTCATTGAGAGAAAATCTATTGCAAGATTAAGGCAGAAGAAACTACTGTTCATTAAAAATAAAGTGTTCTTATAAATTGATAAAAAATGTCTCATTTGGCAGGTAAACTGATCAATTTTATACATTTATAATATAATTGGGTTAAGCATAAAAATTTTTATATTTTTTAAAATAAAAAATATGTCCATATAAGTGGTAGAATTACAAATATTTTCAGAGGCAAAGAGATTTATGTATATGTATGTATTGAAAAGTTTAATTTCATATTTATTCCCCCCACCATTTAAAAAAATACAATGTCAGGAAAAGAATTAAAACTGAGTGTGGGTAAACTGAATGGTCAAACAATTTTAAAATGTTTTATTGACTTATTCCGCTAAAAAAAAAAAACCTGGAACATGATCATACATATAAAATCTTAAAAAGCTCTATTGTACAATATGGTGACTATAGTTAATAACAATGTATTGTATGCTTGAAAATTGCTAAGTTTGTAAATTTTCTCACCACTCATATGCACATACACATATTCAAAGGTGTATTTGTGAAGTAATAGATATTTTAGGTTGATAGATTCATACCCCAATGATATCAAAACATCATGTAGTACACCACAAATCTACACCATTTGTATTTGTGAGTTTTTTAAAAAGATGGAGAAGAGGGACCCTTTTTGGAAACATACAGTCATATTTTAATTACATGTTTATTAGATATATACCCTCTATAAATCTTCTTCTAGGTATGGTGCTAAACAAAAATATTCAGGTAGGGGATGTGAAAAGAGGAACGGATGTGAAAGAGGATGAAATGTTTTGATACTTGTCAAAATTTATTCTTAGCAGTTCAGTGAGTACTCATAGCATCAGTGAGGTAGCCTGCGAGGCAGTGCCAACTCTCTCTTCAGATGAAAAATTAATACCACTGATAATACCACTAAGAACTCGTTCAAGGATGTGGGCAGTGAAGCCAGGTGCTACTGGAGAGCAGAATGACGCCTCCTGTAGATTTGTGATCTGTAATGTAGAAAGGCTAAGCTAACAGTCATCAAAAGAGCACTTGGTTAAGAAATAGCACAAAAGCAGAGTTTAGCGTACAGAGACATGTTGGTTATTTTTTTTTCACCAAACTTTACATAGGTATACAGTACCCTTACTTGTTTTTATGTTGTTTGATTTACAACTTTTATATGATAATCTGGTTAAGTGCTTTTAAGCGTTTAAATAAGTTTAAGTTGAATCGACTTTGTAGCACCTTTTGGATATTTTACTGTCGCCGTGGTGTTTTGTTCTTACTTATCTACTTGCATGTGTCACCAAGAAGTCTTACTTTCTGTTATTGAGATTTAATCATAATGCAGTGCTATTGTTTTCTATCCTGTTACAGAGAGATAGGCAAGAAATGAAGCTGAAAAACGTGCAGTAGTGGGATCCCAAAGGACTCTTCCCCTGTGTTAGAGACTTTCCATTTCACCTTTAAGGGAAGTGACATGAGCTGATTTCTGTAGGATTAAAGAATTCTATGTGCCTAACCTGCAATATAGAATATGGTAAATATGAAGCAAAGGCTTAGAAACTAGAGGCAAAGAGGCAGTTGAGACAGTATGAATGCCAGACCACAGAACCTAAAGCAAAGCGGAGATATTGGATAGAGAAAGAGGAAAGAGCATGAAAGATATTAAGAAGCTAAACTTAGTGAGATTTAGAGATTGATTATAATGAACCAGGTCCCGAAAAGGGGAGAAATGAAGAGCGTGTCCTAGGTTGTAGCCTCGGCCATCACTATAGCCTTGTAACAGTTCGCCTGTGTTGAGCACCACACCAACTTTCAGAGAGTTAGCTGAGCCCTAATACTACTTACATGAGTTAATTCTCAAGCACAAATTATTATTGCGCCCAATTAACAAATGAGGAAAGTGGAACACAAAAATAACAAATAATATGCCAAATCACAAAACCAGACTGTGGCAGAATGCTGGACCCACAAAAATAGTTGTTCATTTTGCCTTAGAAGAGATTAGGGAGCCAGGCTAGGGAAGACCTCATGAAAATAGGACTTTTAAAACATTAGTTTGGTTGTTGTATGAAGGATATTACCTGGTGAATTGTGAAAAATTGTGAATACGTGAATTTAAATTTAAAAATCCAAGACTTTGGAGACAAGGTGGGATGTAGGTAATTATTTTTAGTACTCTTTACGTTATACATCTAAAATCTCAACATTAGGTAATAATCAAAGCAGATTATACAGAGTACTTGCTCAGTCCAGAAATTGCTATATTACATTTTAAAGTTTGACAATACTCAAAAAGAATTTAGAATTTATTAATTTATTAGTTAAATTTATTTTTACCTGGTAAAAAATGTGTAGTGCAAATCGAGTTTTGTTTCCTCAACAGAGAAACCTGAGCAAAGCAAAAAGCAAGAGGGATCAGAGAGTTTATCGTGCCAAGACCTAAGGGCGCGATTCACACACTGCATCACAGGACACACATTCTGGTCTGTCCTCAGTAATGTTCTCTGTTTTATAACATGTGGTTTTATCTTTACAATATCAGCGGTTGGGTCGCTTGCTTCTTTCATCAGAATCAGGTTAATTGGATGCTGATGCCGCTACTACTGAACTTTTTTGATCCAAGAACTTTGGTTGATAAAATTTTTCTCAGCACAATTTTTCAGATCTTTGGTACTTAAAAGCAGCGACAGGCTGCTCAAGCATAGTTGACTTTTTTCTGCATCATTTGGCAAAGGGTATTTGACAAACGTGAAGTGTGTGATTTAGAATGATCACTGGAAAAATTGATTCTAGCATTTTCAGCAATGTCTGTAGCAGAAACTAAAGGTCATTTTCATCAAGCACCATGCTCTCTTTAGCCTGGGTATTTTGATTCTTAATGGATTCTGGTTTCTTAAGGATGTTTCTAAATTTTTGCTACATATTCAAGATTATCACCAATAATTAGTCCAGTTTTATACAAATCCTCTTACTTCACTTGTCCTATTTGTTTGCCTATTTTCTTGCTCCTTGTTCGCGACAGCACTGATACTTACTGATATTTAGGACACTTTCTAATTTTTGTTTCTGTCACTTTTTGAGACTGCTCAAATTCATAATCAAGTTTAAGCCATGGAATGTCACTCCAACTATAGTAAAAGTTTAACATGCAATATTCTTTCCTCATCTGTTTTCATTTAATGTCTGCTCTCAGCCAACAAATTAAACATGTATGTTCACTATCTTTAATTTTAAATAAATTCAAAACTGTTCATTATTATCCCGTTGTTACTGCTAAAAAGAAAGGTTGAGTGTGTGTGTATCACAGAGCCTGTGTTTTTTTTTTTTTAGAGACTTCTGTTTTATAAGTACCATACAACTAGTAATTAATTGTTCAGAGTATGCCATATATATTCAAATTTTTATTCTAAGGAATAATTTTGTTAAAATACCACATTTTACTATGTAAAATGAACTCCCGGGTAAAATATGCAGCCATATTTTTTGTCCCAAATTTCAGGACAACACTCCTAGAGAAAGTGACTAACTCATCACCTAAAGAGACACATCTAGGGAAGGCTGACGCTCCCCTGGGAAACATGCAGAATACACTGGCCTCCTACAGTCCCCATTCTATGAAACCTGCCCCTTCCCTCTCTCCTGGGATCCCTTCTTTCCCTGCCACATTGGGAACCA
Source organism: Galagoides demidoff (assembly GCA_963574575.1). Lineage (NCBI taxonomy): Eukaryota > Metazoa > Chordata > Mammalia > Primates > Galagidae > Galagoides > Galagoides demidoff. The sequence goes on along the minus strand of CAUYQV010103603.1, from coordinate 39,694 downwards.
CAGTCTAGCCAAGAGAGCTATGCACATGGCCAGCAGCACCAGGGCTTCCCACACCACTTGGCCTGTGGGCAGACAGGAGAGTCTCCCGGGCCTAGGCAGGGTACCCTGTCCTTTCAGCATGTCCTGGCCTTGGTGGTCACCCAACATAGCCATAGCATGCCTCTCCAGCCCTGCCTCTGCCCCATCCCCTAATTGTGGTATTTGGCAGAAACCGCTTGGCCCACTCCCATGGATCCTAGATCCTTCCAGATTGAAACCTTATTTGCATGGCAGGTCCAGACAAGAGAGCATGGCAGGCTGAGGAGGGCTACAGGGCTCCCCCCACTCCTAAACCCATATGTAATGCATACTCTACTTTTCCATCAAAAATGTGGGCAAAAAGTACTCATTACACACAGCAAAATACAGTAATATCTGAAAGACTAATCGTAAAAATGGCATACTCATTTAACCATTTTGTATAAAAGGGGTTTTAAATTATTGGCAATCAAAATAAATTTTTATTATTGGAATTTCATCATTTTGCTGTCACTTGACGTCAATGAGAGTTAACCTTCATTTTCAGAAAGAAAAATGAAAGCTATAAAATACCCATGTTCATTGGGGATTTATGGACAAGAAGCCATTGGTACCTGGCACACAGGGTAACATGAAAACACTGGCCCTGAACCTGGACTGCCTTGGCGTAGAAGGGAGATAAGGAAGTGGACAGAGCAAGGAGAGGGGGCAGTAGATATACTTTGTGCAATTTATTTCTAGTTTAAAACAAAAAAGTCAGCAAATAAGATTCATGTGTTTATTTTGTTTTTATTTGTCTATTTTGTTTTAATTATGGAAATGTCTTGAGTTTGTTCATATACTGCTAGAAAGGATACAGGATTGAAGGAAAGGTTGAACATACCAGGAATGCTATCCTTAATAAAATGACCAAAGAGGCTAAGAAACAGAGGCCCAGAGCCCAGCATTGGTGAAGGGGGCGGGGGGGGGGGGGGGGAATTATAATGTCTAAATGGTAAGGGTAAGGAAGAGAAGAAGTGGATGTGAAAAAGTCACATCTGTGGGTTTGAAGTCAGATGGTGATAGGGTGCCATGTATTTCCTCTGTGGAATAAAGATTCTGTCTTCAGCTGTAAGACAGTGGCAGTGGGATATTAGAAGTTAGTGCTTGCTTCGGCAGCACATATACTAAAATTGGAACAATACAGAGAAGATTAGCATGGCCCCTGCGCAAGGATGACACGCAAATTCGTGAAGCGTTCCATTAATTAAAAAAAAAAAAAAAAGAAGTTAAAAGTGGAATATTATTGAGGAATAGACTGGGGAAAAAATGAAGTGAGCTAAGCTGATTTACTATGATCATTAATCCAAAGAAATAATATTTTTAAAAGGAAACAATTTAAATTTTAAAAAGAGGTAATCCACTCTATCTTTAAGAAAGTAAACATATTGAAGTACATATACAAAATTGTATAAAAGGCAGGTTTTTAGAATTAATAAAAATAGCAACAATAATATGCTGTATCCTACAATGTTTTATTTCCGACAATCACAAATAGATCTGTTCAAGTGAGGGAACTATTACGTTAAGTATAAAAGAAGCAGTTCCATGGAATATGAGAAATGAAATTAAAATAAAACTGAAGAATACTCTGTGTGTGTGTCTGGAAATTTGATTTGGTTCTTATGGTAATTTTAAATGGCAACCTTAGCAAATAGTTTTGCATTTTTTAGCACACAAATCTATAAAATTAGTTTTAAAAATCATTGTTGCCTATGAACCAGACTCAGAGATGAGCATGTGTGTGCAAAAGATAAATTGCCAAGGTCAATTTTAAGAGTTGGAAGGATTGAGAGGCAAAGGAAAAGGGATTCGACAGAGAAGCTAATTGTAATATAGTCAAAATAGGGGATGCAGATGATCCTACAGGGAGCTTTAATATGAAGGACCGTTGAGATTTTTCCCAAATCAAGGCGACTGTGCAACTGATGCCAGCTCTCCCCAGATAAGAAGTGTGAACTTGGACATGCTGACTTGCTCTCATCAAGATCAACCCTTGCGATAAATAAAAGCAATAAAAAAAAAAAAGATCAACCCTTGCAGTGGAACTCAGCTGAGCAATCCTTCCACCCTTGTTGTTTGAGGGAAGGGATCTGCACAGCCTAATCCTGCATCTCTTATTATGCAGTATAACGAGGCAATTTACTCTGGATATACTCTGCCTTACTTTTTTCTCCCTACTTTCCCCCAAATCACTTCCCAAATGCAATCACTATTTTCTTTTAATGATAAATAAATAGATAAGTTCTTCTGGTAATACTATCTCTTTACTAAATGATATGTGTAGGCTGCTCTTCCTAATTTATCAATTTGAAATATGACTTAAAAAGAAATTTTTTCTCACTTATTTTAACTTCTCATTTATCTTTCCCTTTTATTCTTATTATAATTATAATACTAGTTGTATTTCCTTGAGATAGATCTGACCCTAATGTCTAATCAAATTTCAAAGATAGGCAAGAATGAAGATTTGGACTTAGTTCAAATTTGCTTTTGCTTGGGTTTATTTTTATTTATTTTTTATTTTTAATATAAGTGCATAATAGTTGTATATGTTTATAGGATACATGTGATGTTTTTGATGCAGGCATAAAATGTGAATTAATTAAGTCAGGGTAATGGGGGTATCCATCACCCCAGGTATTTACAATTTCTTTGTGTTAGGGAAATTTCAGTTGCACTCTTTTAGTTATTTTTTTTTTTTTGAGATGGAGCCTCAAGCTATCCCCCTGGGTAGAGTGCCATGGCATCACAGCTCATAGCAACCTCCAACTCCCAGGCTCAAGCGAGTCTCCTGCCTCAGCCTCCCAAGTAGCAGGGACCACAGGCACCCGCCACAACGCCCGGCCATTTTTTGGTTGCAGCCATCATTGTTGTTTGGCGGGCCCGGGCTGGGGATTCGAACCTGCCACCTTAGGTATATGTGGCTGGCGCCTTAGCCGATTGAGCCACAGGCACCGCCTCTTTTAGTTATTTTAAAGTAGCTGGATAGTTAGAATGAAGAAGATTTGGTAGCAGAACAAAATGACTAAAGTAGTAAATTTGAGTTTATTTTTCACATAGCAAATGAAGCAAAGAGTAAGAATGACATATGCATATAGGTAAGTGGGTACAATTTCCATTACTTCGCTTTTTTCTAAGAGTGATACAGAGGGCTGACAAGTAAGTCTGTGAACTTACCACCATCAACTTACCTTGGCAGCACTGCACAAACAACTCGGTAAAGTTTCATACCCTTGTATATCAGTGTCTCACAGGGTCCACATGTGGCAGTGTTTGTTGAGCAGCATTTATTATTGCTGAATGTTCTTGTTTGCCATCATGAGAATGTCAGAGCTTGAATTGGAATAACAGGCAAACATTTATAAATTTCTTGTTATACTTGGCAAGAGTGAAAGTGAAATCAGGGACCTTTTAGTCTAAGTTCATGGCAATAATGTAATGAAGAAAACAGCAATGTACAAACAGATTAAACATTTTTCTGAAGGGAGAGAAGGTGCCACTGATGAAGAGCACTCAGAGTGTCCAGCAACAAGAACTGATGAAAATGCTGCAAAAATTTATTGAATTGTATGTCAAAATTGTTAGCTGATTGCAAAAAGTGTAGGATACCAAGTAATCATTGATAGAGAAATAGTTCAGAAAATCATAACTGAAAAATCTCGGCCTACAATTCATGGCTCTTACACCACAACAATGCAATGGCTCACACTACAATGTCTATGAGAGAGACATTTTATCCAGTAAACAATTAACTGTATTAGAATAAGCTTCCTACTAACCTGACCTGGGCCCCAATGACTTCTTTCTTTCCAAAAATAAAGGAAATATTGAAAGGAAGAAATTTTGTTGCCATTCAGGATATCAAGGGTAATTATGACAAGAGCTCTGACGGCCATTCTAAAAAAAGAATTCCAAAACTGTTGTGAAGGGTGTCCTAGGGTGCATAACTTCCAAAGGGGAGTACTCTGAAGGTGAACATAGTGATATTCAGCAATGAGATACGAAGCACTTTTTCTAGGATGAGTTCACAAACTTAATTGTCAGATCATGTACTTGAGGTTCAATGTATATAGCTTTCCTGAATAGAGAAGGATTTCTGCCAGGGAGGCAAAGTCAAGGAATTTGGGTTCTCTACATTTGTTAACCATCAGTTCCCTCTCAACCCTTACTCAGGCCCACTCCTTAACCTCTGTGGAAGTTGTATTTATATTTTTATCTCAGGTTTCCTTTGTTATTTGTTTTGACTTTGAGAAAAACTCTTACTTCCTCTCCTGGATCAGAGTGCTGTGGTCAATCATAGCTCACTGTAGCTTCAAACTTCTGGCTCAACCTCCTAAGCAGCTAGGACTTCTGACACACATCACCATGCCTGGATAATTTTTTTTATTTTTATTATTATTATTTTTTTTTTTGTAGATACTGGGTTTCACTGTTGCCCAGCTGATCTTGAACCACTGGTCTGGCCTCGAGCCAACCTCCCACCTTCACCTGCCCAAATGCTTGGTACGAGCCACTGTGTCCAGCTACCTTAGTTATTTTATATGTTTTATCCACAGATTGTATTTGAAAGTTAAAAACCATTAGGTGGAATCTATACTATTATTATTGTTGTTGATAAATAGTGTTTAGCATACAGTCTATTGGTGTGCCATGATTACATTTTCCTGTCCATAATCCTGTGTGGTTCTCATTATGCCTTGTTTATACTTCACCACATATAGAAATCAAGTCCCATCTGGAGGGTTTATATGCTTACCTTTTTTTTCTTTTCTTCCTCATGACTTTGCTTTAATTCTTTCTCTTCTTTTTAATTATAAGAAGTAATATACTTATTAAGAGAAAAATTATTATGATCTTCACTGCCTTTTCATTCTATCACTTTCCTCACTATTCTTTTTTTTTCCTTTTTCTTACCTTATGGGCTATTTTACTGAAACACAAAATCATAGAGACTTCCCACTTGAGTCTTTTTTTCCTCTTACTGAGTACACTGTATTTGATACTGTCTCTTATTATAAGGTTGCGCCTATGACATGTAAACCATCTCTAAAGTAATAATCTCAAAATATACCAGTTCTCTACTTGAGTCAATCATTCTTGCACCATTTGTATCTTCCTACTTCTGGCTGACTTCCTTTTTTTGCTGTATGTACCCTGGAGTAACTCTTTGCAAAACAGTTCATGAGAAGTAACCTTTTGCATCATATAATTTCCATTACATTTGATTAATGTTTTGTCTATATATCAAACTCTAGGCTCAAAATTATTTTCCTTCCTAATTTTGAAGACATGACTCTATTGTCTTATACATTAAGTTTTGCTATCTTTATTTGTAGATGGGCTTTATTTTTCCCTTTGTGGAACTTTTTAGGACCTTCTATGTTTTCTTAGAAGGGAAGATTCCCTTCCCTTCCTAATTAATCCATTTAATCTAATTCCTTAGATTAAATGTTGGGAGTTGAGTCTCTTATTCTTTCAGCCTGCTATGCACTTGATTGATTTTTTCAATCTATTTAAAGACTAGTATTCTCCATTGGCTCTAGAAAAATGCTCTCCAGTGTTTGTTTGGGCTTTTTTTCTCCTAAGTTTACTTTTTTCTCTGTAAGAAAATTTTATTCCTGGATTGATTCACTGTGTATTGTATATTTTCTCTTCCATTGCCACTTTATATTTTGTACTACAAGCCAAGAGATTGACTAAACTTTATGTTTTTTTTTAACTTCTCTCTCTATAGATATTTTTGCTTTAAAATACAAAAATTTGTGTTAGCTTCCTTTAAAAAAAGACCATTTATTAGGAGGCAGGGAAAATCATATTACTAATGTCTTAGAGTCTCTTCTGTTCCCTTATTGCCCTTCTTTTGTTGAAGAGAATGAAGAAAAAAAAAAGATGTAATTTATGCTTCTTTGGAGTTTAGTAGAGAAAATCTGTTATCTCTTCTACATAGCAAACTACCCAAAAGCTAGTGACTTAAAACAGCAACTTTTTATTTGACTCATGGTTCTGCGTGTTGGAAATTTGAGCTAGGTAGTATCACTGGTCTGTGTGAGGTTCAGTTGACCTTGGTTGAGGCTCAAAGATTTTCCTTCCTTAGGGAGTCAGCAGGGGCTGACTAGTTTCTGATGGCCTTGTCTGGTACATCTTGGATGTCAGGGAAAACAGAAGGTTCTCTCCACTTGTTACTTCATTCAGCACACTGACTTGGCCTTATTTGCATAATGGGGAATGGATTCTAAGAGTGATTTAGAAGGTAAGATCCAAAGACTAAGGATTTTTCAAGCCTCTATTTACCTCACATGGGCTACTCTTGTATTGACCAATGCGAGTCACATGATCAGACCCTGGGGACAGCATAGGAGGGGACTCTGCAAGGGCATAGATGGAGGTAAAGCATGAAAAGCCTGGCGCTGTTGCTACAGCAATCCACCAGAGAATAAATGTAGGAATAGAAATTTTGGTTCTATAGAACTCCAGATATTTTTGAAACATCATAAAAAATGTATAATTAGGAAACATAATTTCTGTGTTACAATATGGTACGTGCTATAAGAATTCAGTGACAGTAAGAGTTTGGAATCTGAAAAGCTTCATAAGAGAGATGGGGCCTTCGTAAGAGAGGTAATAGACATACGGGGAGATTTAGATGGGTCAAAAAGTGATAAGCAGGCATGTGGGTAGATTGATGCTGTGGAGGGAGGATCAGAGAGGAGTAGGAAAATGGACCTGCCATTTTGCCAAATTTGAGGATTCCCTCTGTGAACAACTACAAATGATGGTGATTATTCAAGCTAAGGTTAGTTCCCAGAAAGTCACAACATGCTCTAGGAACAGCCTCTTGTGGATGACATTTTAACACTAGGAAAATGAAAGAATGTGTCCCTGATAGCCAAAGTATACTCTTGAAATAGAGAAACTCTCAATTAATTATCAAAAAGATCTTTGATGAGAAAAATCATGATTTAAGATTTAAAGATATTGGATATTTTGAGTAAATATAAGAATATTTATCAAGAATATTTATCAAGAATAAAAGAAGCTAAAATTTAATTTTATGTTTTATCTTGTTGTTGGCAACTTTTTTTCTGCAATTAAAATAATTTTAGCCTTTCTTGATGTCACCCATATGCCTGATGCTTCCTCTCCATGTAAATCAGGGAGTTCAGGTTATTTATGATTTTTACGCAGAGAAATATCATTTACTGAAACAAACAAACAAAACTTTAGAATTATCTGCCAAACATTATTAAAATAAAATAATGCATTTAGATTTATTTAAATTGTGTAGTTAATTTCTTCTAATGTAATGGAAGGAAAACTTAATATAAGTTAACATTTACACAGAGAATGTAGATTGTATTCTAGTAAATTATAAACATTCTTTTTATGGCCATTTAATTATCTCCATTTTAAATTAGATTACTGGAAAGATATATATTTATATAATGCTAACTAGACTATGCTGATATTTAAAATCATTAAGAAATTAAAGGGTTGAATTTGCTTTGGTGTTCACGGTAGTAAATATGGAATAATTATTTTTATTAACTGATTTTTTTCTCAAAATGTAAAGAGTTGATATCATTGATAATTAATATAATCCTTGCTATTGATGCTTAGTTCCTTGCAAACTTGATCATTATATTTTTGGCAAAATTTATCTCTGAGTTAATATGTGGTCTAAGAAATTGAAGAATAGTAAAGCTTTCCATATTTAGCCTGAGTTATATGTATGAGTAAACCAGATAAGTTACGTAACCATACAAATCACAGTCCATCTGCAGACAAACCTCAGCCTTATCTGCTGTATCTTAATTTAGAGAAATCCTAGTAGCTATTCATACCAATGGAAATATCGGCCTTTACACATAAACAGGTATTTTAAAAATCACCCCAACTGCTGGAAATAATACAAATCTCTTGCATTAAATTTCAAGGGTATCAGAGTCAGATCTCATAGTCTGCATGTTTCCAATGTACCCTCAAATGGCTTTTCTTTTTTTTTTTTTTATTGTCCTTATCACATGGAGTTCACATGGTGCAGGATCCTTCACAGTTACATCAATCAGAAAACTATCAGAAGGTATTGATGTTTCACATGGTTTTTGAATAACATTTAATCTTTTTCAGCATTTGAGAAACCTCACTTGACCCTTCCAAGATAGAAAAACTATAACTACCTACAAATAATTACATACTGTTGTGACTGAGTTGAGCTAGTTCTCTCTTTACACTTCCTCCATTCTTCTCTTACTTTTCTCCTTCTCTTTTTCTTCTGCTTTCCTTTTTCTCCCTCTCTCTCTCTTCAATCTTCACTCATTTGCACATATAAGCACATAGAATGTACAATGAGTTTCTATGATCTCCCCCCATCATTTCAGTAAAAGTGATTTTAATGACAAATTCGATAGCAAATTCTTTTGATTTTATTAAGTTTTAGCAAACCAGCCATGCACTATCAGTCATGATAATAGACTTGAAGACTTTTGGTTAAAATGTCATCAGTAGCAAACTTTCTTTGAAGTTAATCTGTAAATTAAATAAATCCCATAAGGAGGAAGGAATAATAAGAGTTTCGATATACTTCATTATTCTTAGTTCATTCAACATGAGTTATTTGATAGAAACATTCTTGACAATATTCATTGTGTGCGCTTACTATTAATATAAGTCAAGATCAGTTCTAAACACACTGTATCTATTAATAAATACCTTTAATCTGTAAAATTACTCCATAAATAAAAGTGTTCACCTTGAGAAAACTGAAGCACAATGAAGTCATTTAGCTAGGAAGGGCAAACCTGGTTTTCCTTTTTTCCTTTTCCTGATGCATAGTTAATATAATCAGCTATGATACTGAAGAATTTTTTAAAAATATAGAATAGCATAAAATTAGTGAAATGTATTGGACTATTATGAAGGACACCCATTCTCTATTTTCCAATTAACATTTTACCCTGTTTTCCCTTTACGTCTTTACGTCTCAATGTGCAAATATTAATTTCCTAAGAATAGAGAACTTTTCATATATAATCACAGTAGACTTACTAACTTTCATAAATGTAACACAAGAAATGATACTTTTATCTAATCCATATTCCAGGTTTTCCAGTTGGCCCTGTGAAGATCTTATGGTATTTTTACCACTAGTATAGGATCTGGTCTAGGTTCAGGGCTTCATTTACCTTCCAAGACTCTTTAGTCTCCTTTAATCTGAACATTTACACAACACATCTTTGTCTTTTGTAACGTCCATATTTTTTAAGAGTACAGTGATAGGTCTTTGGTACAATGACTAATTAGAGCATCATGGTAAAATAAGCAGATCTGGAAGAAAACTTTAACAAGAAGAAATTGTCTATGAGAATTTGACTAGATATTCTAAGAAGCTAATTAAAATAGTTGAGGTTCCATTGATTCTGATATCTTAAGGAAAGCTAGACAGTTTTGAAGAAAATAGAATAAGTATTGAACATGACATTTCCAGTTTTTCCTTACGTCTGAATGGCCAACTAGGCAGAAGAAAACTCCTCTATCTCTGAGACCACTCTAATAAACATAATAAAGCCTATAAATAAATATAATAATCAGTTAATTATTTAAAAGTGTTCACCTATCCATTCATATTGACTTGTTTGTTTCTCTGACACCACCGTGCAAGGTCAAGTAGTTAATCAAGATAATGGTAGCTCAGACTAAGCTGTTGGCAGTGAAGAGAGAGCAAAGTGGATTAATTTCCACATAATTTGGGAAGTAAAATTGACAAGATTCTCTGATGAATTAAACATGGGAGGTCATCTGGAGGTCAGGGATGATTCCTAAGCCCCAGGTTTGCACATCTGACTCAATGATGTCATTCACTGAGCCAGCCAAGGACGATGGAGGACCTGGTGGTGTTTGTGTGGAGAGAAGGTCAAGAGTTCAATTGGACCATATTCTCTTCTCAGATATTTGGATAATGATACTGCATTAGATGTACAGATCTGAAGCTCAGTAAGGAAGAGCAAGTGGATAAACAATTCTGGCAGTCACCTACATATATAAGTGACAGCAAAAATGCTGAATAGGGAAGAAACTGCTCAGAAAGATTCCAGAGATGGTGGAGGAAAGAGAGCCTAGTACTGAGCCTTCTATATCCTGCACATTAAATTGTTTGGTGGAGGATGGTTAGATTGCAGAGAAGCATGGGGGTGGGGTCGACTGTAATTAGAGAGGTAGAAGTCACACCAGAGGGACTGTCACAAAGACGAAAGAAGACAGTGCCTGTGGGAACTGGAAAATTGTCAGAGGCTGTGAAGAGGGCAAAAATGTTAAGTGTGGAAAAGTGACCTTAAAAGTTGGAATCATCCCCCAGCCCTGGTGACATTTTCTAGCACATTTATGATGGAGGGCTGAATGTAAAACTCAGAGTGAACTCGGTGGTCATGGGGAAAGTGGTAATGAGAAAACTGAAACTTCAAACAAAGGCTTTAAATTATAACTGTGAAGAAACAGGACGGGTGGTAGCTGGATGGGTTTGGAAAGTGGAGATAGATTTAAGACCCGCTTATTTCATTTAATTACTGTTAGAGAAAGTCTGTTATTGGAAAGGATCAAGGTAAGAAGATATGTTTGAATGCAGAGAGACAAGAAAAAATAATTGGAAGTGTACATGTTTTCTGAAAAAGTGCGTAAAGATTGTGATTCAAATCAGAGGAGTTGAGATTGGCCTCAGATACTGACACAGTCCCCCTGTGTCACAGGAAGAAAAGGAGATGCTTATAGGGCAGGAAGCAGAAATTTGAAGAAATCCATGTGAAAAAAATTCAATTTTCTCTATGAAGTAGAAGCTGGAATCATATATAAATAAGAACGGGGATTTGAAATGAAGTAGTTTTCAGAAACTCGAAGACTTGGAGTGTTATTGAGAAGGGCCGGAAAGAATTTCTTTGTCCAGTGGACAGTGTTTAGGTCTCCTGAGGTTGGAGATCATACACTCATTTCTCAGTCCCATTTGGAGAATGTAATTTCCAAGTAATCCAGAGAAAAGTAGACAATTTGTAGAGAATTTTTGCAATACATGTGTGTTAAGAATACAAAGCAATTTAGGTTTTCTAATAAAATTATGAAATGACAGGTCAGGAAAATGATACCAAATACTAAGGGAAATGAATGGAGGATATGAGTGGGGATAAGAATGAGATAAAGTGGACAGTGTTGTGATGAGGTTAAAAATTGGTTTTTTTTTTAATAGGCTCACTGTAAGAAGAAGAGATTGTACTTGAACTTTGTGATGTGGAATAACCACAGGCATTGCTAATGTGACCATAGATGGGAGAAATTCTCCCCTGATGAGAATAACAGAATATGTGAGAAACCGTGGTACCCTGGATGGGAAAGGGAACTGAAGGTTGGAAGGTATCTGGGAGCCATTGCAGAGACTTTCAAGAATTAAGGACAACAACAGAGAGGCTAGAGACGGCAGCACATAAGCAAAGGAGAACATGATATAATAGAAGCAAAGCAAGGTTGTTGGGGTGATTTGTTTTGTTTTGCTTTTTAACAGAGGGCATGGAAGTCATACAAGTGGAGTGTAGAAAAACCAACCCCTTATCCCGCCCCTGAAACACACAGAGTACTGGAACATAAATGGAAGCACTTGTGAGTGCTGGAGGCTCGGTGGGATCTACAAAGTAAGCCAAATTTAAGCAAGGCAACTAGGTGGAGAGAAACTCCAAGAACTGGGCAATGAATTGGAATTTGCTCATTCAGGAGTACTGGTTCTAAACCCTCAGAATAAGTGTGCGAAAGTGGAGAATCGTAAGACCATTTGAAGGATTGTTCTATGCACGGAAGGAAAAAAAGCCCAGAAATTGGCAACTTCATTACAGCAAAACTCTGACTCTTAATATATGGCTTGGAGTTTATTTATTTATTTTTATTGCACTCTCCCCAAATTAGTAAATTTGATCTCTATCTCCATGTTCAAATTTATCTCAAGAAAGACCATAAAAGACCAATTTGCATACACCATTGCTTCTATGTGGACTGTTCCTTGGTAGAAGGTCTCTATGGGTCACGCCCTCACCACTGTTAGACGTTGGCTCAAAGGACACCCTTTTGGTGGAGCTTTTTCAGAAAGTCATTCCCATCCAAGCCCCACCCATCCTTTTGCCCAGCGTCATTTTTCTGGTCAGCACTTTTTGTCGTCTGGCATACCCTGTACTTTACCTATTTGTTTTTGTCTCTTTGTTCTCACACTAGGAGTCAAGGCCATAGAGGACAGACTTTCCATCCATCTTTTTCATTCACAGCCTTGCCACCAGCAGCTGATTGGCACCTGATATCTTAGAGTTCGATAAATAATTGCTGAATGGATGAGTTAGTACACAAATGAATTAACAGGGAGAGAAATGCGATGGGGTCTCAGGACAATTCTCAAAAAGAAGTTACAGAAATATTTGGATCAATGAGTACATTGTTGGAATAAATGTGGGGCCCTCCAGGGTTGGAGGGCACAGCACATGGGTGGGTGAATAAATGGTACTGTGAGAGTTTTAAAGTGAGCTCTTTATTTGAGTCACCTCCAGATTACAGGATGATTTTAACGTCATTTGAGAACTTAATTCCCTATCAAATAGCCCACTGAATATTCTCCTTTTGGTTTAATTTTCAAAACCAAATAAAGCTCAGTGCTGTTACCCGGCAAGGGCCTGACTTTGCAGCTGAGCGCCTCCGGGCATGTCAAGGCCCAGACTTAGATTAAGTGCCAGTTTCTTCAACTGCAAATATTAAGCTTACAGGAGCTCTGAGTGCATGAGAATGCTTAAAGAAAGCAAAGGTTTATTTCATTTGTATAAACTTCTCAATATCCCATTTAGAAAGTAAAAACTCCACATGAGTGAATTTTGAACATACTTTGGTGCTTCTAAAACTTTTTCACTTTAATCAGACTTTTTTTTCTGTATCTATTGAATGAGAATTTTAAATTGGATGATCACAGTGAATATTCCTGATTTTTTTTGTATTGATTTAACATCTGGATCTTGTTTTTGTCTTTATTTCATTTTGCTTGTTTTCTTTTCAAAATGACCTTGGTCAATGACCCCCCTTTAAAAACACAAATAATATGTAAGTAAGATGCATATATACACACATTTGTCCTAAAGTAAAACCAAATTCTAACTATTTGGTGACTTTCTGTTGAATATATATTAGCCGCATGAATAGGCTTACAGTCTTTCATATCTTCCTTTAACCGATCTCTGTCTTTCCCATTCTTTAGAACCGTCCATTTAAGACTGACTGACGTTAAATGGGGAGAGAGTCCAGTGATGTCAAAACAGAGTAATGTTTGACTACCCATCCTGTGCCCTAGGCACAGACCCGCAAAAACATCCATTACTAATTTCAAATTTCCTTTTGAACTGGATGGTACCGGATTGTTAACATATTGTGTAATGACCTGTACAAATCAATAAGATGCCTGTCCGGTCCTTGGCAGATAAACACATAGAGATGAAGCCCCACCATCACTCAGTTAGCAGCTGGTGTTCATGCCTTTCCGTGTACGTAGGTTACAAGTCCTGCGGCAGGACTTGGACCCAGGATGTCCTATTGCTCTCTTTGTTTCTCAGGAATCAGTATCTTTATGTTTGCATGTGCAGAGACTGAGAATGCAGCTGGGCAACGTCCTCTGGCATTAACTGGAATAGGGTAGACATTGCTGTTCATCAACAACGTGGGGTTAAAGGAAGCATAAAAAAGAAGAAGAAAAACGAGAGAGGGAGAGAGATAGATTTTTGAGATATATTTAAGATGTTTTAGAGATATATTTTTCTATGGTTCAGGTAAATGTCCTCTGATGCTGTAGAATTCACTGTTCCTCCAGTGTGCCTTGCTTCCTGGTTTCTCAGTGTGTGCCACGCAAGGGAACCGAATTTTAACTTTAAAGACTTGACTTTTGAGCAATCGGTAGCAGGAAAAGCAGGAAGCAGATATGAAACAGGTAATTTTGCTCCCAAATTTCTTTGTCTCCCCCCAACTCAGTACCCATAAGAGAACTTCTGCTAAGTTTGCCATTTGTACAAAATCTCTCTGAATGGTTTGGTCAGTAATTTCTACAATAGTCTGTTGAAAGATAATAACAGTGACATGTTGAATACCAGAAGAAAAATCTGATTAGCAGTAAGAATTCCCAAGGCTTAAGACATTTTACCAGGTATAAAAACACTACTTGGTTTTTTTTTTTTTGATAATGGATGGAAGGTGGCATGAATGTTATTCAACATATTTTGCAATACATATTATACTAACAACTCCATTCAGATACGAAATTTAATCTTGCTGTATTTAGAAACATAAATCTTTATGCTTAATATGTTTTTAAATCTAGGGATTATGTTGATAAGAAACAAATGGGAGTATGTTCATCTGGGTTTTCTTAATCTTTTACGAGGCACAGATGTAATCATTTTAAGAGACAAAATAAAAAGGAGAAAATTGGAAAGCATAGTAAATTACGCCTGGCCCTAAATTGATAACAAAAAATATTTTATATTAGGAATCATCAATATTTTGTTTTATATGTACTGTGATACACTTTTTCCAGAGTGGAAAAATGCTCTAAAATTTTCAGTCAAGTGAAGAAGAATATTTACTAATTATGAGAAATCTGTTATTTGACAGAGAATATTCTCATCCTATGAAGTAACCCCATTTCACATATGAAAAAAAGTGAAACTTATAAAGTTAATTAATGGACCAAGTTTACATATCTGGCAATAGAAACAGTGTTCTTCCTGCTTATAGCACACAGGCAATATTTCTTTGGTTTGCCTCAGAAAATGGAGGCAAAATAACTGAAAACTAAAATGACGATTATCATGAGAGACCAGAAATAAGGAAAGAAGATGGTATCACACAAAAAGAATGGGTAAAGAAAAGAAAATTTGTAAGAAAAGCAAGGAAAGAAAGCATATTCCGTGGAAAGGTAAACTCTCTAAGAACTATTTGTCCCACTAATGAAAACTCCCAATTGTTGTCACCTTCCATTTTATAAGCAAGATTTTTTTACCATAAAAGAACTGGAATGAATGTGTATAATTCAACACTGTTTGTGTACACACCAAAGTACATTGTCTGCCCAGTATTCTCATCTCAGAGAGATAATTACATCATTTCCCCTATAAGTAGGTGATGAAATCAACATAATTAGAATAATTATAAGACCTATTAAAGGTTACTTGAATTTTTAATACGAGTCGTTAATATTTTTTACTCTGTCTTGGAAAATGCTGCTTAAAATGACTAAATAGCAAAAACGAATCTTTCCTCCCCTTCACTTAAACTTCTGTCTGTTGTGTCTGCTGTCGATGGTGTGGTGACAAATTATTTATTATTATTTGAAAATGATGAAGCCATTTTTGAGTTTAATTGTACCTTTTCAAAATTAGGCAAATGCTCCCAGATAGTAAGCTTTGAAGAGAGACCCCTAAAGGATCTGACATACTCACAGAATGGAAATTTAAGAAAAATAATTGACTAATTTAAAATAGTTAAGCAAGCTATGTGAGTATGTTAAGCAGATGCATTGAATGTGACAGTATGTCCCTTTTGGATGGCCTCATTCTGAGTTAAAACTTGAAAATAGAACTGGGTCTGCTTCTCATCAGTGTCAAAAATACTACATAATTTTCTATAAAAATATATTTTCTTCAATTACTGACCCAGGTTCTCCCTTTTTCTGTATCCCAGAGGTACCCAAATTCCGGGAATGATTTTGAATGATGATTTATATAGTACTTGAAGTTGTCCATTACTTTTTTTGAACCGATTATCTCCTAGTCCGGAGGACATTGCTATTTGCTGTCCCTGGAAAGAAAACATGCTTTCCATAATTGCATGTATTGGGATGTGTGTTGGGAATGGCGGTAGTGAATCATGGTTTGTAATTTCAGAATACTAATCTAAAGTTGTGGTTCTCAATGGGGGGTGATTTTTGCTCTTCCTTTTGAGGAGTATTTGGTAATGTATGGATGTATTTTTTGATTGTCACACAGCAGAATGGAGACGAGTTGCTAAAGCCATTGCACAGGTGAAGATCAGGAATGTTGCTCAGTGCCCCATCATTCCCAGTCCAGGCAGAATGGATTTTGTAAAGGATCTGTTCTCTCTCTCTCTCTCTCTCTCTCTTTTTTTTTTTCTAAAGATGTATCGTAGCCTAATCCTATTCCATGACATAAAGCCAGGCCCTTAAAAACCACCTTTCTGGGGAGAAAACACAGACTTGCACACACACCCCATTGGAATTACAACTATTTCTTGTGATCAGCAGGGTAAGAAATGTTTCCTACATGTCATTGACTTGATCCATTTGTGCTGTAGTGGGAAATTCAGGTGATAAATAATTGACTATCACAATGAATTGGAGCTAGAAATGGGTATTTCAGCTGTTCAACCCATTGATTTTTTGTTTATTTATTATACCCTAGAATCTGATCTCATTATAGAGAACACAAAGGGAACTCGAGGTGGCAACTTGACACAAAAACACTAAGAGAATGAGAAAGATCAGGTGCAAGAGAGAACACCTAATAGATTTTGCACACAGATATCTTGGGGTTTTTTGTTGTTATTTTTCTTGTTCCATCTGGGTTATTGTTCCTCCTCCTTATAAAATGAATTCTTACTTGAATATCCAGAATAAATCTGTACAATAATAATTGCAATTTTTATAATTCAATGCTATTGCCTTATATTCTGTTTTCCCTGGTAACAGAAGAGCATACATTCCCTTTCTCTCCTCTTCCACACACTTCTATGAAATTGAAATATTTTACTCTTTTTCTGGATGAATAAATGAATATAATTATTGCATTAAGTCTGTTCTTTCTGGACTCATCTTCACCACACCTTAGATATGACTAGCTTTTAAATTCCCAAATATTTTTATAATTTTAGAGATGTAGCTTACATTTGTAAGCAGGGAAGAAGAAGTTTTTGTATTATGACTTCAGGCAATCAAAAATATTTATTACTGCTGTAAGAAAGCACTGCATTTGGGATGCTTTTATGGTACTCCAAAAAGAGTCACTTATCTCAAGATTGGAAACTATTGTTTGGTGGCAACAGGGGAAGTGGCCATCAGACCAGTTAATCCGCAATTTCAGTCATTCCCATAAGAATCAGCAAGGGCATATCACCGTGCAATTACTGGAAAAATGAACAGCACTATTCACAAGAGCTTGGCAATTAATTAAATGATATGCTTGTTCATCTTTCAGGTCAAGCAGATAATTGTGCTGAGAATTGCTTTGAAATCATGCATGGTTCAACTTAACCCTTCAGAATCCCAGGAGAGATTTACAGGTCACACTGCACATCACACTTCTTGTGGATGGGGGGGACTAATACTGGCTAATCCTGTTAGCACACACAATGGGATAAGAGATAGCTAATGATCCACATTTACATGGTACAAGCTAACAGGCCCGTGAAAGAGCCCTTGCTTGGTTTTATTTACTTTTTATGGTATACAGCTAAAATATAATAATTATGTTAAATTTCATGACATATTTTGAATTTCCATGATGATGTCAACTTCACGTGATCTTAGTGTAACTTTGCCATCCATCACACAAGTAACACCTAGTACATTTAAAAAAAAAAAACCTGGCAATTGAAAATTAAGAACAGATATTGATTTGTTCCTTAATACTGATAGTCCCAGACATCCTAAAATATAATTTATTATATCAACATTTAAAGATTTCTAACTACTTTAAGGGAAATGCCAATACTTTCCAGAACCTTAGAGCTGTTTAGTAATTTAACTGAATACTTTTTGTCAATAATAAAATTTACATTGTATGTTCTTTATTATTTTGGAGCACTATAATTATAGTTTATGAATTAGTTTGGCTTACTCTTCTTTGGGGAAACTATTCTATCTAAAACATCTATCTAATTTCTAAAACATTATCCAGCTAGCTTGATATATAAATTAATAATATTATTTTACCTATCTCGTTCATGGTACCTATAGGATAAAGTCAAACAGATTTTGGCATTTACACATAGAAATAAATGGCAGTGTGTATGGAAATTTGTACTGGTCAATACTTCTCTTTTAGCATTATAGAAAACATCACTTTGAGGTATTTCTTGAAGGGACTCTTCCTTTGTGTGTTACATTCTGAAAATAAAATATATATATTATTTAGAAAAATTTCAACTATAACCCTTAATAGCTAATACAGTGCCAGTTTTTATCTTAATACTGTAAAATCCTCTTGTGTCATACTTTAATTGCAATCATGTTACAGCATGAATATTTAATTATGTACTGTAAACTTATCATATCCCTTTTTGCAATTAAATGAGATTCATTAAAAAAGAAAAGAGATGGTTTTGGACTTTATCCAAAATAATTTATTTAAGGTAGTTAGTAAGAGTTTCAAACAGTAATGCCTATAGGGTCCAAGCAGCTATATTCATGCATGAAATAGCCTGGGTATAAGAAAATACTACAGGAAATGGTGGGGATAGTTTTGAGAGAAGATTCTTCCTACAGCCAATTTTTTTCCATATGGGAATCCCAGCACTTTGTTGCCAGAGCTTTAGAGTTCTCAAGTGACAACGATATATGTATAAGATTCACATCATGAATTTTAAAGTTTTAAGTAGTAGATTATTTTTTACCATTCATCATGTGTGTGGAACAAATAAATGTATTTGGGGACCAGATGCAAGATGCCAGTTCATATTTATTTCAGAAAGTTTTACAGAAAGCAACTTAAATTACCTGCAAAGTTTCCAGTATCTATTGAACATCTTTTTTGCTTGCACTTTTTTCTCTTGTATAATTTATATAAAAATAAAATAGATTTCCCACTCTTTCCCATCTTTAATTTTTTCAAAGTTTATCTAATGTGTAAGAAAAAGTTTTCTAAATAGTTTTAATTATTGCCAGAGTCTACCTTGCTACCAGTAAAACCTTAGAACATTTTCTATTATTTTAGTATTAATTTATTTAGAATTCCATCAAATATTATTGTTTAAAAAGATACTTGTATGAGACCTTTTTTATTAAGTTTTTAGTGAAAACCTAAAATGGTAGAAACACTATTTTAAACTCTGAATTCTCAGAAAAAAATAAATATAAGATTCCCTTTCTCCCTCTCTCCCCCCCAAAAAAATATCCTTTTTAAATGGATTTTGTGTTTTTATGCTTTATCTGTGTGGCTACTTCTATAGTAGTATTCCATGGCTCAAATGATAATGGAGAAATGGAGAAATATTCTAAGACTAAAGCAACATAATCTACCACCCAAGAAGCCAGAACATAGGAAGTTGATGAAAATGTTGCCTATACTGCACTAAACATAATAATTAAGGACTCTTTACGATCCCTGACGTAGGCAAGCCTGATCTAAGACTATGTTGCAAGGTAAGTCCCTTAGGAAAGAAATCTATTAGAAAGTCAAGTTTGAGACGTGATGGTCACACAGCATTTGCTGATTTTTATCCCTAAAATTGTCATCCTACAGTAAAGTCATATCTAAAACTATAGCTAATCCTATGGTTAATTTTAGTTAAATAGGAAGTTTAAAACACGGGTGGAATCTTATATATCTGAGTGTGTATTATTTTATATCAGCTTAGAGAATCTTGCAGCTGTCCATGTTTTCACTTCATCGCACGTGTCACTGTGACAAATGAAAAATATTTTCATCCACAAGGATTACTGGGTTGCTGAAAAGCAATAAACAAACTGTAATAAGAATTATGTATGTATCTGACAGTTAATCAGACTATTCACAGGGTGGTAATGAAGAGAATGAAAAGATGGGATGAAGTGTTTTCTGCTGACAAATGGTGTACATTACATTAATAATTTATTAGCTAAAATTTGTGATTATTACTGGCTAATGTGCTTAGCATTGACTTATTTTAATGATTTCTTTCAAAAAAATACAGAGTAAAACCATTAGATAGGACTCCCTTTGAAATTAGCCTTTTACTAGCTTTTTGATCTCCAAGGTGGGTTTCCAGAGACACCTTTCAGAAAAGGAAATAGGACTGAGAAAATGTCCCCATATTTCTCACCTTATTCCAGCAGAGTTATAATAGGGAGATACTACTTTTAAATTATTCTTTTCTTCTTTAAATTATTCTTTTCTTCTTTCTAATTCTTAACATTAAAGTGGTAGATAACTATTTTTAGTGTGGTTACTTCCTGAGAGGAGAGCCTTAGAGAGACTTCAAAAAAGTAGCCAAATCACTCAGTCGAATGAATTAAAAAGTTTCCGTTTATAATATAGATGATATATTAACAGACTATTACTAAGACATAAGGTTACTCTTTAGAGATTCTTCATAAGAAAGGAAAATAATCCTTTGGCAAAATGTGTTTGAAAATTCTAAGAACATTCCTTACATTAGGATTAATAGTCCCAAAGTAAGCTAGCATGCATAATATCCTTTGAATCTTCAACATTATTTCTTTAAACAAAACACATCAAAGTCCTCTAATTTTTTTATGGAAATCTAAGAATAAATCACAAATGTATAATTCATATTTCTATAAGACAATATTCTTTTAAACAATCCTCCCTCTGGCCCTGAAGATTGTCTGTGACCTTAATTGCCTCCAGATAGACATGTGACATTTCATTCTGGTAATTAGCTTTCTAATTAGCCTTTTAGGGTACGTTATCTAAAACTTAAAAAAAAAGTTTCCTTTATAAATCTGGAGTGTATTTCCCTAAAAAAAGTTTATGTATGTCAAGACTTGTCTTCATTTCATTAATTTAAAAATCATAAAATTATTTATAACAAATTCCTAAAAGAGGGTTTGTGATACTTTTTGCCTAAAAACGTATAGAGAAAGAGAAAATCAGCAAAAATTAATTACTATTTACTTCCCAAAGATATGTACAGGCATATATATACATTTTACTATTATTATTATTATTTTATTTTATTTTATTTTATTTTTTTGCAGTTTTTGGCTGGAGCTGGGTTTGAACCCACCACCTCTGGTATACGGGGGCTGGTACCCTACCCCTTCTGCTACAGGCACCACCCAGGCATGAAATATTTTTTACTGATTTTTTTTTTGACATATACATGTGTTTATTAGGTTTCCATTTTTGCCTTCATAAAATTAAAAAGGCTTAAAATTTAATAACAATAACAATGTTTAAGATAAGGACTAGAAACAAAAACCGCGTAAAGAACAAACAAACATAAATACATTCAGAAAAGAAATCAGACGATTGCTGCATTGAAATATTAAGCAACAATAATAATAATCCATTAGGTTTTTTACTGATTTTTTAGTGATATACATATAGTGATACGTGTTTTATTTTCCCCTTAACATTCAAAATAACACTTTCCCCCTTAGCAAACACGAGGATTCTATTTCCTTAATGCAACATTATTATACATGAATATATGGCATAAAAATCAGAATCATTAATGGCTTTGTCATTTATGACTCCATTGATGAAGTTAAGAAGTGAATGCAAATTTGAGCTGTTCAAAGAGTGGAAATATTTTAATAATGGTTGCCATAGGAGAAAGAAATAATGAGAAGTCCTCGGTACACATAGCAGTCTCTCTCTCTCTCACACACACACACACACACACACACACACACACGCACACACGCACGCACACTCTCTTTAATTTCTACATATGTGAATTGGTGGACTGAGGCTGTGTTTATTATCCAAACAATCCTTTGTCCTGTCAGGCAGTTGAGGAGAAAGGCCATAATCCCTGGTGTCCTGGAGAACGTTTGCTGGCCCTCAGGGACTGCCTGTCATGTAATTTAGGCAAGTTAATGTCTGCCCAGCTCTTGTATTTACATATAAATTGTTTGTTGGATCGGGAGGGAGCAGGCAGAAAGAGAAAGATATATTACAAACTCCTTCCTCCAATTATTTGATGATGTCTGTTTTCATGTGGGGTGTGTCCTCAGCAAATGAGCAGCAGGGGGAAAGGTTACAGATGGAAGATCTCTATTCTCCCACATGTGGGAAATTAGCATCTGCAAAAGCAAACTGGCTGCACGTTGTCCATTTCTGCACATAATGAGAGAGAAGTGATTTAACGTGGAGACTTACTGCTGTTTTGGCATAAATGCACATGACAGAGATCATAAATCCTTGTTCCAATCAGGACTCCTGGATTCCGTGGTATTGTTTTTATGTTCAGATCCATTAGCTTTCAGTGACCCATCCAC
Organism: Galagoides demidoff; assembly: GCA_963574575.1. Taxonomy (NCBI): domain Eukaryota; kingdom Metazoa; phylum Chordata; class Mammalia; order Primates; family Galagidae; genus Galagoides; species Galagoides demidoff. The sequence goes on along the minus strand of CAUYQV010103603.1, from coordinate 17,403 downwards.
ATGTAGTCCAGATACCTACCTAGGCTGTCGTGAGGGAAGGTAGGCAGGCGTTTTGGCAAAGAGAGTTTGTATTTGATAAAACTTTTTATAGATGTTATCTTTTTTTAACACATGGGATTTTGAGCCTAACAGATCAAAGAGCACTGTACTCAGGAACAAAATTCTCTACAGTATTCACAAACTAATCAAACGTTTTTTTGAGAAGGTGATGGAGAATGAAGTTGAGGGCAGTTACCTTAGGGAACAGACTATTCACCTCAAAGTAAGAGCCAGGCTACAAAACTGCAAAAATAATCATAATTATTATTATTATTTGGCGATTACTAACAGAACTATAATTAGAAATAAAAGCCCCAAGATTGGACCTTTGTGTTTCCTGGCATATATGTTTGCGTTTGGTTTTTTTCCCCAAGTTAACATTTGTGGAGCACTTCTTATATGCCAGGCATTGTACTAAATACTTTATAGGCATGTGGAATTCCCACGACAATTTTAAATGGTCAGTAATTTCACGTACATAGTATCCAGATTAATATAAGGAGGTGAAATAACTTGATCAAAGTCACAAAGTGAAGGCGAGTCAGATCCAAATGAGCCCACACTCCACTTTTTTTTAATTTCAAAATATTACAGGGGTACAAATCATTTTAATTACGTGGATCACTCAATGCTTGAGTCATGGTTGTAAGTGTGCCCGTTGCCCAAACAGTGTTCACTGTAGCCATAAGGCAGGTATTCACACATCCCCTCCTCCTCTGTATTTTACTTCCATTGAGATTTCTTTCTATGCCCATGTGCACTCTTCATTTATTTCCAATTAAATAGTGAACATGTGTGGTGTTTTCTTTCATTCCTTAGATACGTAAATTATAACAATGGTCTCCAGTTCTGTCCAAATTTTTAAGAAGATATTAAGTCATCCTTCTTTCCGGTGAAGTAGTATTCCATATGTTAGCCCCACATATGGCCACTGAGAAGTGAAAAATAGAGGGAATGTATATTTTTACATTTGCCTTTTCTTTAATAATACTTTTAAAGTACTGCTCTGTTATTGCAGTGTGGCTAAAATGAAAACATTTATACCAATTTTTTTTTTTTTTTAACCACAGCAACACCATCTGCCCGGGTCTCACTTAGAACTCACTCAGCAACTCAAATCAAGCCTGATAACTATATGTCAAGTGCAGGGTTGCTATTTTTTCCTCTTATTAGAATATTCCTGGGCCAAAGTTCTAAATATTTCAAACAGGGAGTTAAGTTGAGGTGGAGGATTGTTAAGGTAATTGTTAAGGATGGAAAAATGAGAGAGAGAAAAAATGAGAGAGAGAAAAAATGAGCAGAGAGAAAGAGAAACAAAAGCTGATGTGTCACAGAGAAAGGAATTCTCTTGGGTTTCTCAAGGCATTGGAAAAATTAAAACTTTCTTTGATGTAATGTGAAATATTACAGTCAGTTGATTTCATATTTTAATTTAATTTAATATATTTTTGGCTACTTATTTACATCATTTCTACCTTGAAAGTGGTTGAAGACAGGAGACAAAATTAAATGTAAACAACAGAAAGGGTTATTGGGGACAAAACAATGGCACAGGAAAATTGCTTAATTAAAAAAAAATTGGACAATGAATCTGACACTAAACTTGTCGTCATTTTAGTCTAAAAATAACAGATGTGCTGAATATTTGTATTTACAACTCAGATGGGATTTTAATTTCAAATAAAATTATGTATGCATTTGTTCACTAATAAGCCATGATTTTACTTGGTTTGATGCTTACTAACCTTTAGCTACCATACAAATTTTTCATGCTTTATTTTGGGGAGGTGGTTTAAAAGACGAGTGGATAAACTTGGCAGTCAGAACTCACATAAGAACAGTAGTTGTGGCTGGGAGTGATAGCTCATGCTCATAAACCCAGGACTTTGAGAGGTCAAGTGAAAATGACCCCTTGAGCCCAGGAGTTCCAGGGAGCAGTAGGTGTGATCATGCCACTGGACCCCAGCCTGGGCCCAGAGTGAGAACCGGTCTCAAAAAGAAAAAACGGAAACTATTTGCCGAAGTCTATACACAGAGATGGAACCAAATGGGCTATTCAGCAGGACCTGGGTCTGTATCCGTATTCTTCACATAGTAGTTATGATGTCAGGGAAGTGATGAAATCATTCTGAACTTCATGTCAATTCAGCTCCAGAGTGAATATAATGAGAACATCAGCTTCAACATTTTTTAGTATTGTTGAAACTGTTACATGTTTGAAAAGTAAAATATTTAGCAAAGTTTCTAGCACATAGTAAACCCTGGTTATGTGATAGCCCTTATTACTATTGTTAGTTGAGAAAGGAAAAAAAAAAAAAGACTCCCTAGGAGAACATAGGAAAAAAAATTAAACTAATGAACATACATATCAGTGTGTGTGTGTGTGTGTGTGTGTGTGTGTGTGTGTATGTGTATATGCATTTCTTTTCAATGCACATCAAAATGAAATAAAAACACCTTGGAAGGCAGGTTTCAGGTAAGCTAATTGGCTTGGGCTCAGAAAAACAGGCAGAAATCAGCCAAACCCTACATTTGTGTTTTTAAGTGTTGCAAATTTAAAACTTTATTTTAAAACATAAAAGTAAATTCAAATGTTTGTATCTTAACTTAGCTGTCAATTTTGAGGCAGATTTAGATTTATTAGAGAAAGTTAAATTTAGCAAACATATTTAAAGGAGGCATGTTTTTATTTCATAAAATATATTTGTAGAAGTGCCTTCCCAACTTGCTTGTATTCAACACTGAGTTTTATTAAACTTACACACATACACCCCCATATTTTAAAGACTTATGGAAGTGTTGAGTCATACGTAGAGCCTAGTGTCTAAAATGCTGTGACGATTCTATTAGTTTGGAATTGTTTATTTTATGTGACTCTACTTACTGTTCAAGTGAATATGAAGTGAATCACAGGAACAGGCACACACGCACAAAAATAGACTCTCTTACACAGAGTAGAGAAACTTACAGGGAGACAAGGAAAAATCCAGATATAAGGGTCAAAAATGTAGACTATGCTGGTGATGTCTACTGAGCATGAATTTAAGGTAGGGATAGTTAAAGTTTAAGGTAAGGATGGTACACTACAAGTGTACATGGGACATTTCATAATCATCCATACCAGGTAAAATATAACGTATCTATCCTTCTGCAAAGATAGACTCTTCCTAAACTGCATGGCAAATAAGTGTATCACCATGATTCCTATGAAAAGGCTTTACACATCAATGTCTTCTTCAGTGATATTATTGATACAGAATATCTTAAAGTATATTTTTATGTAACTAGAATTTAACTAGAACCATTTTAATCCCACGTGTAATACTTACTAATAGTAAGTGATTATTCGGTTTTCTAGTAGTAATTTTATAGATAAAAGTACCAGGCTTTTATTTTTTAGCATATTCTGATATACGCTGGTTATTACCAAACATCTCCTATAATTACCAACACCATTCTTCTCCCTACCACCTTTTAGTATATTTCTTAGAGTTGACAGTTTAAATATTTCATCATTCTCCACCAAGAAAGCAAAAGAAAGTCAGTCAACCTTATTTCGGATCTGCAGAAAAGCATTTTATGTTTCAAATTGCTCCTTAACTATAGCCTGATCTGTGGTGTGTTTTTTTAAATGCACACACAGAACTAGATAGTCTTCCCTAAGTGAAAACCATGACCAGTATGCAGTGAGAGAGTTTGAGTATTTTGCGGTCAGTCCAACAAGAAAAGGAAGCAGCTGGTACAGAGCCAGGACCAAACAGAATCGCGCGGGAGCTTTCTGAGGCAACTCAAACCCTTTGGTAAAGCCAAAAGTGTCTTCCAATCTCATTGCCTCCCCTGGCACCTCTGCCCCAAAGACATTCCACCTTTAGAGAGTTCCTGGTGCCCATATTGGAAGGAAACGCAGCTTTCCATTTTAATGAAATCTGAAAGAAAATGTCTCAAATTACCCACTGCGCTCTTCAAGTTTCCAGTCACCTTTCCACATACCAGAGTCAGAGCCAGACCACAAAGAGAATCTCTCACAACTCTGAGCAGAGGCAGAGGGGTGTGGGGGTCGGGAAGGTTTGTTTGGTGCTGTCCTCTGCAGAACGTTCATTTTACATCACCTTTACTTTATATATGAAGCTAATTTTGTTTACTTTTAAGGAATGCAATTATTAGTGCATTCTAGCTGGTAGTCCACACAGGTTACCAGTATATTCATCCAAGTCTGAAAACTCACTCTAGAACGTTGAAAGATAACAGCCACAGAAGGTTATGGTCTGGCTCTCCAGGATCACTCAACCCGACTTTCTCATATTTTCCAGAAATAACAACAAAAATTCTCTTGCTTAAAGCAAAACAACAAAAAAAAGCATTCTATAATTGTTAATTTTTAGTAGGAATTGCAACTTCCCTTAGCAGAATGCTGTTTTCCTGTTTTATATTATTAATCAAGATACTCAAATTTTCTGTCTTACATTTTTTAGTTAAACAGAGCTGTAAATATTGTTTACATATTGGCACATATGCTTATCTTACAGTTAGTAAGGTGCAATTTAGTTTTGAAGGAAAACTCAACAGAAAAGAAGCAAGTGGGAGGCACCAGGAAGGGTCTGTGGAGGTCAATTCATACTTAACAGGAATCATACACACTATCTAACTTTGACTCAAACTATACCAAAGCAATTGATGAAACCAAAACATTTATACCCTGGTAATATTGTGAAATTTTTAAGAAAGAAATCTTTTTCTATGAAAACACAGTTACCAGAAACAGAAATAAAATTAGGTTGTCTGATTCAGACTTGCTGTCTAAATCCTATTATATACTGTGTTTTCAAGGCAATGATTACCTACATAAATGTAATTATTTTCTAATTATAATTAATCGAATGCCATATAGTATTTTATAGTAATGAAACATTGGTAATAGCCGATTTCGTTTTCTGATACAAGATATTTTATAAAAGTCTTAGCTTATTAGCTCTCACCTAAGCTCAGAGGTTGTGTTTTCACCTATACCTCATGCTAATTTGGTAGGATATCTGCTTATATCACTTACTCTCTGAGTCTTTCTTTTCTCATTTGTAAAGATGATTGTTCGAATAAGATTGTGTCTCTGAAAACTAGTCCTTCAACCCCATTACCAGTAAAGATTCTGAGACCTATAGTCATCAGGTACCATATACGATCAGAATATAAAAACATCTGAACACTCTGAAGCTCGTCCCTCTCGTCACATAACCAGAGTGAACTGATTTCACTGTGACTCCCTTTCTTGATATCCCTCAGTTGCCCCACTGCCCACCAAATGTGGCAGAAACTTCCCAGAAAGGTTGCAGAGTCCTTCATGAGCTGATGGCGGCTTCACTCTTACCTTATTTCTCACTTTCACCCCTTTCTTAACCAGTACTATGCCCCCTCCACAACCACGCGTATACACAGCATGCATGCAGACGTGTACACACACACACACACACACACAACCACACTATTAACCTTGCACCTCTTTGCTTTACCTGCTTGCTTTTGCTTCTGGGCCCTTGTATAGAAACTTCTCTCTGCTGTCGCTCCTGTACTCTACCTCTGTTACGTCCAGCTGAGCACTGTCTCCTTCCATAGGAAGCCATCTTTTACTCTGTGCCAAGTCATGTGCTATTTCAATGACCCCCAGATGACTTCATGCTATTCAGGCTTATCCAACCGCATCACACATCTCTTTTTTCACTTAGCCGCTAAAGAAGCCCTTGATAGCAGTGTCCACTGCTCGTTCACCATTATGTCCGCAGATCCATAGTGGAATAGTAAACATTAAATTAATAATGTTTGAGATAAAGGAAGGGATGGAGGGAAGCAGAGGAGGAGGGAAAAATGGGCTCTGGTACTTAGTGTCAAGTGAGATAGAAATCAAAACTTATGAGTCGGGATGACTCTTAAGTGACACTAGTATCCTAGTCTCCCAGGGTAATAGATTGAAGACTAAGCAGTGGCAAAGGCAGTTTGCAGAGGAATTAGAATCTGTTCTAAATATCATGGATAGCGAAGTTCCAATTTCAAAAATATATAGTTGATTTGAACATCAACTTAGATGGGGAACTTAGATTAGTTATCATTGATTACTAGCTGTCATCAAGGTAGTTTAACTTCTTACAAAAAAAAACTTGATGGAGAATTTCTTTTACTAGTGTTTTTAAAATATATGTCAGATTTTTTTCTCCTGAATAATTAAGGAATAATTTATCTTATTAAATACATATGTTCAAGCTCAGAAAGCCATAAGCATGTCAAATTATATCTGATTTCTAATGGTTTTTTAGATACTAAAAATTCAACCTGAGCTGAACTCAATATTTTCCTTCAGTTTTAAAGATCACCAAAATTCAATATTATATGAATTTTCATGTGAAATAAATTATGTGGATTTTTTGAGAGCCTTTAACAGTGATTTCTTGGTTCCAAGGAGCAGAAAATCATTTAATCAGCAAAAGTAAACATGGTCTATTTTTTAAAAAAGAATAGAAAGATGGCATTGGCTTTTCATGTGGTAAACCACATATGGGATTCTATTCAAAAAATTAGTAACTCACTATTAGCTGACTGGTTTTGCCTGTTATTATCAGGATTCCAAATTTTCAGAAGGAAGAATATGAGTCATCTAACTTAGGCTCCAATCCAATCATGCTCCAATCCAATCATTCATGGTCAAAAAGTAGATGGTAGGATCTTGGGGCAAATTAACTGGAAAGAATTTAAAAATTAGCTGGCCATGATTGGTTTATTTCAAAAGAGGCTGACAAATAAGCAAAATCATATTTTATGACACAGTACAAGATCTTTCATTAATGAATTAGGAAAATGGATTTTTTTTGACTTTGTGAATGTATACAAAGGATAACTTATTTCTTCCAATTAAATCATCTGTTTACTCAAAGTTCTTCCTACATTCTGGCTTATGATTATATACATAAAACAAATTTAAATATTTTTCTTTGGGCTCATTTCATTTAAATGAGATTTAAATGTAATGTAATAGTCTAAAGTTACAAGTGACTCTAAGTCAATCTTATTGAATATCACCATGGAAATGCACTTCACATAAATTTATTTGAAATCATTATGTTCTTGCAAACTGAGCTCATGTGGTGGTGTCATGTTGAGAAATATAGCTGCCTTATTTTTTTATAGCTCCAGATTGTAACATATTTTATGAATCAAGTAATCTTTAATATGCCACTAACAGAATTATCCCTAAAATAGTTTTATAGCATAGTTAAAATCATTTCCTCAAAACTAATGTATATATTCATCCCTCCTAGAAAGACTGTTTTCTTTCAGAGATCTCAGTTATTTATTTCTATTGTCATTTATTCCCTAGAGAATCAAAATTATTTTAACTATTTTTTAGTGGAAGTGAAATACTTCAACATTTTTCCGCTTGATAATACCTTATTATGTCCTTTTTAAACTATGAGCAACAGAAAACACAATCTAAATGGCTCCCAGTGGATGCTGGAAAGTAGAGGGTGCTGAACCCTAAACATGCTATGCAAATTATCTTTTGTCTTCTTTACAATTTCGCAGAAGATTCCTTCTTACCATAGATCTAGACAACCTTAGCATAATATACTTTTTTTTAAGACAAGATGTTTCACCTTTTCACTTAAAAGAAGCTCAGTATGGCTTCTCTTTGGCATATCCAGATTGTGGTCATCACCACCCCTGGGCTTTGGGGCCACTATTTTAAGTATAGTAAGGGTTACTTGAACACAAGCACTGGACTCTTGTGACATCTGATAACAAAGATGGCGGTTAAGTGACTAGGGGGTAGGTCCTGTCTATAGCATGGATAGTGCGAGCAAAGGAGTGATTCCTCCCAGCGGGGACTGAGGGATGGGAGAGCTCATCATGCTGTTCAGAAAAACATGCAATTTAAAACTTATGCATTGTTTCCATCTGGATTTTGTATTTGATATTTTCAGACCACTGTTGACCATGAGTAACTGAAACCTAGGAAAATTAAGAATAAGCTGAACTGCTATAATCAGAAAGCAAATTGATTAGTTCACATACATACCCAGGAAATCACCCATTAGTTTGGCTTCAGATTGAGGCCTGAATTTAGACTTGAACTTCTCATAAGGACTCAAAATTCTTTTTTCAAATAAGTTCTCATCTCACGTTGGAAGACAGCAACTCCACACCACTTCTACAGCTGCTTCCCTAACGACACCAAACGATGTCCCAGAAGTAAGTCTTATAACTTCACTTGACACAAGCAGGGTCTTGTATCCAACTTTGAATTAATCACTATGCCAAACGGATTGCTGATATTTCCTAGATAAAATTCATCAGCTCCACTTCTGAGCAGGTAGTGCCCTTACAAATACATGCCAAGAGAATGCAAAAAAAAAAAAAAAGCGTCAAACAAATTTAGGGCTGTAACCATAAAAAAAGAAATAGGACATGCTACAGGGTTTACTAAAAATATAATTATTTAACATTGATAATTAGTATTTATTTTCCCCCGTCTTATTCAGGCCCAATATTGTGTATTTCTCATACCTGGACAAAAGGCAGAGAGTGTTATCTGTATGTTATCTGATCCAAAGTCTTATAGATGATAAGTGAAAGTGCTGGAATTTGAATCTCACCTCTCCAATTCCCTAACCAGTCCTTTATTCTCAAGGGATTGCAGTCTTCTCATTTATAGCAAGAGGAGATTGGGCTTGGTGATCTGAAGCATGCTTTCTATTTTCAAAATACAATGAGCCTATGGTGATAAATTATTAACAGTTGCTCCTACAGAAGAAATGGCTTTGCATTCTAACCATGTTCTGCAGCCCCATTGCCAAACTACAATCTGGGCACGCAGCATCTTTGATCTTAGGCTTTGAGCATTCTCATACTTGATCATGTTGTTCCTAAGCTTTTCTCCTCCAACTCATCTTCTTCATGGTTGTGTGATACTCTGTAATAACAATACGTCCAATAATGTTCTCTGTCTTCTGCTCCTTATTAATTATTGAATTATGTTCAGACTCTTTAGCTTTATGAATAAACCTTTCAATCCAAACACAATCCAAAATTTAAAACCACAATGTTCCCCCTCCTTTCTTGACCCTCACATTTAATTACTTTCCATCTCCCAACCTTTCCACTGTCCATAATCTTGGAAAATCTCCATTCTCCCTAAATTCACCCTGCTGGCCAACTTCTTCTGGTCTTTCAAAGAATAGATGAAAAATGAAGTATTTCTCTGAAGTTTTTCCTAATTCCCTACAGAAAGGCAATCAATCCTTCCTGGGTGCATGGTCAGCATTCATATGAAGAAGTATAAAGAACTTTGGCAAATAGGCATGCATTAGAAAATGTCTTGCCAGTTATTCTGAAAAACCTTAAAAATAAGCACCTGCTTCATGTTTTCAATTCACTCATGTCTAAAACCAGCATAGTCAGTCATCCCCAGTGCTTATAGCCTCCTAGGATAAAAGTGCCCTATGTGGAGGCCAATCAGCTACCGACGCAGCTTACAGGTGTCACTAAGTTGATGTCTTCGTATTTCAAAATCAAGTCTTCAACTTTTTCACTGGATCCAAATGTGATTTTGAGAAACTATCTAAATAAATTTGTAAAGAACAATTTACCTGATGTTTTAATTTTTAACAACACTTCAACTACTAAAAATTTGAGTTTTATGCATTGTTTTTCCCTGTGACATTTTGGGAATGACAGTTAAGACCCTGATGTCTATAAGATGAGCATAGAGTCAGATTAATTGGATGTGGCAGCTAACTGATTAGTGTCATGGAACTAGTAAGTCTAATGTTGCATTTCACTTGGTCAGGACACAGTCAGGATCAGATAAATACCTTCACCCATAATTCACAGTATTAATGGGGCAGGGCAAATAAATTATTGATCAGAGGTACTTTTTCTAGTAGATGGAATAAATAGACAGAGGTGGAAAGTAGTAACAGCAGCCTATAAACTTTTAAAGAGTAGAGGAATAGGTCTGATTAAAAAAAAAAAAAAAACTAAAAAAGACATTGGTTTTTATATTTCCAAATTATCAGCTCCTCACATCAATATTATATGACACAGATTACACTGAGTTTTTGTCCAATGGGAAACCACCAAGTACCTGGAAAACACTGAGGGACCAAATCTTTCTATGCTGGATTTGAGGAAATGTAAGACAGAGATATATAATAATTGAAAGAGATTGTTGTAGCAGACAATGATGTATAAATTAGGCAGGATACGTGTCTTTAAGGGGGATTATGAATAGAATCTGAGTTGAAGGCTGTTTTATCCAGGCCATGTTTATGGAAGTTTCACAAAATGTTGGTTACTGATGAGATGGTGTGTGGTGTGCAGCCCAGACATTATCAGTAAAGGAAGTGTCTACATTTCTTTGATCTACATTTGTCAACAATCACATAACTCAAAGAGACCAAATGAATTCACTTCTTAAATAAATACATTTAATTAATAATTTTTGCAGCCAGTAGAAAAAAAAAAATCCACCTTGAAGAGATTGAGAGCAGTACTTTCATCTGCCAAATCTGCTTATCGGTGTTACAGGAATCTTGACTTTATGTTAGATCAAGTCTCACTGCATGTTAAAAATAAAATTATATCTTTCCTCATGAAAATAATACTCTACACCGCCATCAGAATTTTTCTTTCTATGAAGTTTTAGTGTCTAAATGATCTGTTAGTGGATAAAAAGGAAAGCAAAAAAAATTACTTTATGCTAAATTTTTATAGAGTAAAACATGAACTTTTATAAGTTCTCTAAATGTAAAGTTTCAAATGCCATCTCTCACTGACTGTCCTACTGGTATGAGTATCTTTACCATTTTACTGTTAGTCTATAAAAATGGGAATTCATACTAAAAATATCATTCAAAGTATTCTAGTGTTTACTTAACTACTGAAAATATTTGATTTAAATTTATGTCAATATTATCTAATTTTAGTAACATACTATAAAGGTAAATATACTTGCATTTAAATTATTTTGTATTTTAACAAAGTGTTCTAACAGCATAAGTTGGCACTTTTTTATAACCAAAAAATGTTATTTTCTACTATAAGGAAAAATAATGTTAACCAGCTTTAATTGTCACTCTGTTATGCTTCTTTAATCTCTTTAAACAGGATATTCCCTCTAGTGGAAGACTTCCCCACAGACATTACTCCCTGTATTCTTTTTAGCTAATACTTGTTATTTATTTTTGGAAAACAATTATTATAATCTAAATATTCTATTCAAGGAAGGAGACTATGAGAAAAGCTAAGAGAAAGATGAGAAATGATGAGATGTTACACTTAAAAATTCTAAAATCCATGAGGCATTTATATCTAGAATATAAAAGTGATTGTATCAAGTCAAAGAAAGAAAAAGAGGAGAGAGAGAAGAGAGAGAAAGAGGAGGGGGAGATGGAGAGAAACAATAAGAAAGAAAGAAAAAAGAAAGGAAGGAAGGAAGGAGAAAAGAAAAGACAGACAGAAAAAAAGAAAGAGAAAAGAAATAGGAAGGAAGGAAGGAAAGATGGGGAACCAAAAAAAGTAATATGGGAAAAGTTATTTAAAAAGCAATCTGTAATGTAGGAAACCCAAGACTAACAAACATGAAATAATAAACCCATTAGGAATTACAGATATGCTAATTAAAACAACAATAACATATCACTTTACACTCATGAGATTAGTGAAGGTTAGAAAGTTGGAGAATGCTAATTGTTGGAAGGAGCAATGGGAAGTGGAGGAACCCCCTGCACAGAGCTCAGAGCTTTGCAGTCATCCTGAAAAGCCATCTGCAGCAGTGCTTAATCCAATTAAGTTCACATACTTACTCCATCCCCACAACAAACTACTAAGCACATGCTGGAAAAATCCTCACGTAGGCTATGGTGAAACACATCCAGAAATGGTCTTTGTGGTTACAGGCTATGATGGACAAATACAGGAATATCTGTCATGGTGTTATTGGTGCAAGAGAGGACTTTCCAGGCAATCCAGATACCTGTCCCTAGGGAAAATCTAAACAAGGATGAGGCTAGCACTACAAAATATGACCCAGGAGTTAGTGAGTCACACAACAGTGGCAATAGATCTTTAAAACATAGGAGTGAAAATAAGAAAACCATGCATGCATGCAGTATTAAAATGTTTAAAAGAACAAAATAAAAGGATGCGAATCACACACATTCAGATGTTATTATCTAAGTGGTGCATGGGATTGGCAAAGGGGAGAAGGAAAATAAAAGGAAAGAAATACATAAGCCAAGCTTCACGCTACCAATTATCTATGAAGTGTCAGTAAAGATGAAGCATGGTTGACCTTCTGTACCTGTAACCCAAAAACAAAACAAAACAATATGCATTTCGAGGTTACATATAGAAGGGAATTGTACAACCTTAGAATCTATCAGTTTCAATGATATTCAAATTAGTTACTTTATACATTTCTATATTTGATTTGAATTGAGTTCCATGAAACAAAAAGTCTACTCACATCCAAAAGTAAAATCGCCAGACAAAGGTCCTGCCATAATTCACTTGGGAGGACTTACCTGAGTTCAGTATCCCTTTCTGTAAAACTTCTCAAATTTCAAGTAACTTGTAACCCACTTGACTCTATAAAGAGCCAGTCTACTGATGCTGGCCATTTATAATTTTGAGTTATCTGTTACTGTTGCTTGTGGTTATAAATTCTTAATGATTCAGAACTCTTGCCTTTTGTTGTGCCAGTTCAGGTGCTTTATACATCCAAACAAAATCTCTCTCAGCAAAATGGCTTTGAAATAAAACCACTAATATTTAAAAATAAAAATGTAACACTTGGGTCTGGCATGTGGGAGGCTCGGATGAGATTTCCAGAGCTGCCCCCTTATCCTTGTAGCTGAGGTATCTGGAAATGATACTTACAGCCATGCTAATACTTCAGTCTCTCAGAGTATATTTTATTCAAAGTTTTCAGTATCATTTGCCATTTATTAATCTTTGCAACACCTATAGAAGGTAGATAGATATTTTTTCCCCTTGAGGAACTAAAACAATTCAGAGTGGAAATGAGAACTGCACAGGCCAGACAGCTGGCTGAGGGGGGAGAGGAAGTCCTTTGCAGTCAGGAAAAAAGCCAGTCCTATAAAAATGGTGAGCTCATTTGACACTACCATTAAACAAGTTTTAAAGCAAATTTTATAGCTTGTGAATGAAGACTAAGGTTTAGGAAATCAGAATTAAGGGTTAAAGAACTAAAAAATAAATATATTGCGTCATTTTAAATATGCTTCTTAAATATTCTAATTCACATTCCAATTTATTAAGTTTAATAGCTAAGACTACAAGAAAATAACAAAGATATTGAATTATAGCTTGAAAATTCATAAGCCATGGTGATATCTGTATTTTGAGGGTGTAGCAAATTCTTCAAAAGTACTATTCTTATTTTTTTTTTTTTTTGGTTTTTATTATAGAATAACTTTTCACTTCTGTTTCATCTTTTTGATTTCTTAGTTGGCCTCAAGCCTTTTTCTGATTTGTTGTGAAGATAAATAGAAGTTTCCTATTGGTTCATGGGTAGTTTGTTCACACTCTCTGATGGATTGTGGAAGTGATGATGTAAAAGTCTAAGAATAAAGTCTTTTCCATTCCTTTGTTAACCATTCTCTATGAATTTATATTTGATTCAGGTCTATTTTAGATGTTACTAGATTCCATTAGATTATTACAAGGCTTCAATTATAAAATTCAAGGATGTATAAAGATAGTATTTAAGAACTTCCTAGGTTACTTACCCCACAAATAAATATTTACTGAACACACTGTATTTTAACCAGTGTTCAAAAAATAGAACAAAAAAGCAATAAAAAAGTTTTAAAAGAGATATTTAGTCAAAAAAAGGGTAATTACAAGAAAGAACAGTAAATGTAAGGTTATAACAATAACAATCCCTAATATATGTAAACATTTTTTTAGGTGCTAAGTACTATGATTTATACTTAAAGAAAATTATCCCAATCTCTCCTCACAATGGCATTCTGGAAAAAGTTGTTATACCAATTTTTTCACGTAAGGAGGATGAGGCCTAGATGTATTAACAATCTGTCCAACATTACCTTCTGTAAAAATGAAGATCTGACATTTAAGATGTGGTTTTGCTGACTCCAAAGTCCAACTTCAGAACACAACTGTGGAGATACAGACTAAGCAACATTCTTCCTACATGAACTTGAAAAAGAATCTTGGCTTTTTATATGCCTATGCAATGGCATAGGGTCCTCCTTCATGGGCTTCTGATGTAACATGCTTAACAGAATATTTTTGCTATACAAAATCACTCTAAAAGCCTGTGCTATTGTTTTATTGTACTAAACCTTAGAAACATATTGCCTCTACCGATAGAATCATAAACTATAAAGGTAATAGTGGCACATGGCCCCTGGGTCCCTTTAAAGGGTTTGAAATCTTATCGGTAGGACTGAAGAAGCTCAGCGAGGATTTCAACAGTAGAGTGAGAAATCAATTGATTTTACATAGCCTTCTGATTATGAACAAAAGGTAGATGGTTTTTAGAGGAATCTAGGACTGTAATGATAATGTTCAGAGATATTAAGAATAGAGATAAATAGAATAAATAAAGGATAGACTTAGTAGGTCAAAGGTAAGAATTTATCATTAATTAGATTTGGGAAATGATGGAATAAAAGGAATTAATGATGAGGTCTGAAAGGCATGAGAAAAACTAGTTGATTGAGGAAATAAATATGTGTACAATTTGGAGTATATTAAACACGAGATGCCCTCACATTATTTAAGCAGAGTTGACCATTAGGCAATTGGATTAAATATATCTGAATCTTAAGAAAATGGTCTGCATGTAATCCATAAAGCAACACATTGAGAGCAATTAGGACCATGGGATTGTACAAGTGTGTTCAAAGACTATATACAGTGAAAAAAAGAAAGATGGGTCAAAATAGTAAGGAGTATCAGAATTTGTAAGATGAACAGAAAAAAGAAAATAGAAGAAATTGGAAGCTGGGCCAGAGGAAAAGGGAGCCATCCACAGTACCAAAGGCAGAATCATGGAAAAATAATTTTCATGAGGAGGGAGGGATTGGCAGCATCAAACACTTCATGAACTAGGTAAGGATTCAAAACATCTAAGATGTAAACATGACAACAGCGTCTGAGGGCAAATTGCTTCAACAATATGTAACTTTAATGATTTTTAAGTTCAATTGAAATAAATGGTTTATTTTTTAAAAGTTTTCTTTGAGTAACAAAACATACACCAACATATTAAAATTTGCTTATTCTATCATTCACATATTGGTGTCCATATGCAGGATGCCCTTCCTTCTGTTTCTCAATCCTCCAAGCCCACTCCTGTATCAGTGATTACACTTCTCCCGTCCCATCTTCCTGGAGCTACACAAGACAGTGTTCACACATAAGAGGTTGTTTTAGTGGTTTAGAGAATTAATAATAATGGTGGGCTACGTAGGATCTATGTATGTTTAACTATGAAGATAATGCAAAAAAAGGAATGCTAAGAATTCTTCTGCCTGAGGAGGAATTAGGACCACTGTCCTTTTTCGTTGTATACACTGGCCATTATGCTGAAATAGTAGATAATATGCCCTTTACAGCATGCAATTTTCTTCTCATTAATATTTTAAAATTTAGAGAGAAAGAGGCATTTTATTAATGAATGCACTGCTTTTATATTGAGCATTCTGTTATTCAAGAGTAATGTTATAAATGGCCTTTTCCCAGTGATTTTCATATTTGCACAGAATGCTCAACCTTTTACATAATGTAACAGATCACCCTTCCTTAATATTAGATTGTTTTAGTATTAAAATTATGGTTACAATAATATGTGACTTGTGTTAATATGTTACTAAGTGTTAAAGAAGTTAAAACTGTTAAAGATTTTATAAAAACAAGCTATCTTTTAAACTTTTATTATGTGTAAGCCTGCCTATAAAATTTGTATCATATTCCCTGTATGCACTTTCCACTTACCTTCACAGGCAAAACTAGGACATTCAATTTTTCATGTCTGAGTTTTGTTTGGCTGTCACGGAGTACGTACAGCACAGATATGATGACACAATGCAGCTCTGCCAAATGTCTTTCCTGATATAAAACGGGCCTCTTGCACATAAGTCCTCTGTGGCCGTCCCAGCAGCGTAGTAATCAGACAACTGTCTAGTGCAAATCATCTCCTGGAGGATTCAGAGTGTGCTATTTCCATTCACAAGAAAATTTCACCTATCGATAACATTTTTAGCCCGTGAATAATTCTAGATAATTTTAGATAAGGCATAATTTAACAGAAAAACAAATATGGCAAAGTGCTTTGTAAAATGCAAAGCGTTCTCATTTTCCTGGAAGCTAAGGATATAACTGTAAATACCAAAGATTTTTTTTATCATAAAACCATAAAAACCATCATTTAAGTTACTGTTTCTAGCATTTATTTCCTTCTTTTATTTCACATCCTTGGGAATATGATGCACAGTTGTTTGGTTATTTCATGGCCACCAGACGCTTCATGCTACATGAGGTGACATGCCATTCCCCGGTCAGCATCTCACGTCCCCAACATTGCACGTCCTCGGCTTTGTGTGCCTTTGTTCCTTCTAGAAAACTCTTGTGTACTCCTACCCACTCTCAAAGTTTCAACTTAATTGGTACTTCTTTGTGACAGATCCAGGCTGGGTTTTCTCATAATAATACATTTATTATAATATTATTATTATTATTATTATATAATGGATGATATTAACCTTTCTCTGTTTATGCATATTAACCACATTGCTTAATGCAGCTAGACTGATGTTATAAGAGTTAGCAAAATTAAGGTTCAAGAAGGTATAAATATCTTTTTAATCCTCAGATGGAGTTCTCCAAATGTCACTGTTTTTATCAATAGTTAACAAAAGCAAAAATAACAAATAAATTAAATATCCCTTTCTGTAAGTACATTTTTACACAAGGAATCTATGTCAAGGGCGGTACTTAAATTCAGAATAATGTCCTATGAGTTTACCTGGCATGTGCTCATCTTCCTCAACACATACAGAAACAATCACTAACCACAGAACTGTGTTACATTTAAATTTAAATGGTGACTGATCCTCTTCTGTTTCCACTCATTACAATACTTTTCCCTTCTTTTTTTTTTTTTTTTTTTTTTTTTTTTTTTGATTGAGCCGCAAGCTAACCCCCCCGGGGGAGAGTGCCGTGGCATCACAACTCATAGCAACCTCCAACTCCTGGGCTCAAGCGAGTCTCCTGCCTCTGCCTCCCAAGTAGCTGGGACCACAGGCGCCCGCCACAATGCCCAGCCATTTT
>CAUYQV010103601.1:0-10800 GCA_963574575.1 Galagoides demidoff | reverse complement strand
CCTAAAGAAAAATGGAGACTTTACCTCCTTCATGTTTACATGGATGGAACTGGAAAATGTTCTTCTTAGCAAAGTATCTCAGGAATGGAAGAAAAAGTATTCAATGTACACAACCCTTTTATGAAACTAATCTATAGCTCTCAAATGAAAGATACAACTTAATTCTAGCCCAAGAATGTGGGGAGGGGGTGGAGAAGGGGAGGGGAGAAGGGCGGTTGGGTGGTGGGAGGGTGACCGGAAAGATCACCTATATATCTGTCTAACAAGGATACAAGTGAACTTTTCTAGAACTAGACTATAAATGTTTTGATACAATGACTAAGCAAATGACATGAAATCTATGTTAACCAGCTTGATGGAAGTGTTTCAAATTGTATATGAAAACAGTACAATGTACCCCATGTTTGCATTAATGTATACAGCTATCAATTAATAAAAAAATAAAAAAAAGAATGTTTTCATTAGACAACAATTTCTTTCAAGAGTGCCTCACCAACACCTGGGTGCTGGTGCTGCACACAGCATGAACTTGGGGGAGATCTGAGATAGCTGTGGCTGTTTATTGTTAAAAATTACATCACATGCACTTTATGCAATAGTTTGATGGCAGATAAATTACATCTAAAAGTATTCAAGTTAAAACTTAATTCTAATTTTAGAAACATAACCACGTTATTACATGCATGTAGGTAGCTCTCCACTTGAAGGAAGGTCAAAGGAAATTTTTTGTTGAATTAGTATTTTGAACATGTCCTTCTCATTTCATCATCTTTTAATATTTAACACATTGTTTTTTCTAGGCCAGCTAACATGCTGAAAGAAATTTAAAAAATAAAATAAGAAAGAATATGGGTTTTTTAATAAAAATAAAGCTTATTTTTATGGCTGTATTTAAAGTACTTAACAAAATGAAAAAAAAAAAAAACCTCATCATTAAAAACTTTAACCCCAGTTTCTGGTTAAAACAGGAAAACTGAGCTGTTTACTCCTCTAAATAATCTTGTTGTCATGGAGGATAGGTTTTATCTTGAAGAGGAGAAGGCCAAGGAGGGCTTGGTACAGCCCCCTGCTGTCCAGGAAGGTTGGACAGAAACACTGAACCACCCTACATGCCACAGTGGGACAACCCCAGAACACTTATCAGAACATGAGAGAAAACTCATCCCCTTTCTTGAAGGATAAGGTGATTGATTCTGAGAATGGCTTCAAACAGCTAGAATTTCTGCCTGAAATTCCAGAGCAGTGGTTCTCAACCTATGGGTCGCAACCCCTTTGGGGGGGTTGAACAACCTTTTCGTAGGGGTCACCTAAGAACATCCTGCATATCAGATATTTACATTATAATTCATAACAGTAGCAAAATTGCAGTTATGAAGTAGCAACAAAAATAGTTTTATGGTTGGGGGTTACCACAACATGAGGAACTGTATTAAAGGGTCACAGCATTAAGGTTGAGAACCACTGTTCCAGAGCCTTCAACGCTGTTTCCTGTCCAAAGACCTGCGTGCCGGCCAGGAGGCTGTGAGCATGCAGGGCCTGCTTCCAGGCTGGTGCTGAAGCAGCCTCAGACTGAGTCTGGGGACAGTTCTCCCCTTCGGTGCAACCTCAGACTCATACTAAATCTCTCCTGAGCCTCAATTTTTTCACCTGCAAAACGGGGATAGTGATGCCACTTGACAGGACTCCCCGGTGGATTCTGTGAGCAAAGGAAGTGCCAGGTGTTTGATTCACCCAACTCTCCCTGTCCCACTGGGCTGCTTTACCCCAGGAATCTGCCCTTCTGGGAACCATGTGGACAGCTAATTCTAGGCACTAAAGACTCTGTATGGCAAAGCAAACCTCACACACCAAAGGGATCTACTAGGGGAGATTCTTCTTCACTACAAAGGGCCTTTTCGGGGGGAGGTGGGGGTTTACAAAAGGATTCACTTATTGCCTGAAATAGAAAGCCTTTCTTCACAGTTTACAGATGATAAACTGCTTAGGAAACCAAAGAGGAAGCATTCAAGGGCACTCCAAGGTCAGTCAGAAATGCAACATGTCTGACACTACAATGTTAGCCAGAGGTAAATATTTATAAAAGCCAATTGTGCACAATTTCTCAGAAATATTCTTAGTCTAACACCCTCTAACACAGATGTTCATGCCTGGTGCTCCAACATAAAAGATAGCCTCATGTCCACTGCTGAAAGGCAGAGGCCAGCTGTGGTTCCTGTGCACTAACCAAGTTAGGGCCAGTGCCTGGCTAAGTGATTTTAATTTAGTAATGAAAATTGAGCTATAATTATATTGTCAAGAAATCAGTTCATGTCATCTCCTCAGCTTATGTCTCAAATTCCCCTCGCTAAGCAAAGCACATGCCTGTTTCATTAAAAAAAAAAAAAAAAACTCTCTTATCTAATTCCAACAAATTGCCCATTGAGATTCCACTGGACTGCAAAGCAAAAGGCTGGCTGGCCCTGAGACCACAACTGTGTGGCTGTCACCCAGCAAGATGATGTGATACTAAGTGTCCTCAGGTGAGGGGCTGAGCACCCAGGCCTAGGCCTGCTTGGTACAAATTCAGCTCTGGGTATCTGCCCAGGTGGCAGGAAGCCTACAGGAGGTAGCCTTAGCCCCACCTCACAGGCTCCAGGCTTTGCAAAGGCCAGACTCAGAAGACCTGGACATGCTATGGATGAAGAAAATCCCCCAGCACCCTCAGCTCGAACCAAAAGATTGTCTGACAACTGTGGACATACAAAAGGGGTGGAAGAAAGAACACAGTCTGTGTCCTCAAAGTGGCAAGCTGGTCTTAAGGAGGCATGTGACCCACTCACCACACAAAGAATGACTCGGGGCCACGTTGTATGTCCTCAGTCCAGCAGAACTCAACTGCTGTGTGGCTAGAGAAGTCAACAAAGCAGGCAGGTCTGGACCTGAAGGATGGAGGACGATAATGACCGTGTCCTGAGGCTTCCCTGCTTGCCAGCCCTGTGGTGAGTGCTTTGCATGAAACTCTTCGCACATCTCGCTTCTCAATGCTACACAGGTGCTAGTACTAATCTCGTTTTAGCCTTGATTCTGAAGGTTCAGTATAGCCATGCACAGCCAGCCATGTGGTGCTCACTCTCTCTTTCACTCCAAAGGCCATGGTCCTAACTAACCTCATTTATGGTCAGGAAGAGCCAATGCTTTTAAAAAGATGAAAAAAGCCAACATGGTGGCTCATGCCTGCAACCCCAGCACTTCAAGAGGCTGAGGAAGGAGGATCACTTGAGCCCAGGACTATATTGCTCTAGGCAATATAGTCTGGGGGGAGGACTCTATAGCAAGAGTCCATGTCTACAAAAATTAAAATTTAGAAATTAGCCAGCATGGCAGCATGCACCTACAACCCTAGGTACTCAGGAGGCTGATGCAGAAGGGTGGCTTGAGCCCAGGAGCTTGAGATTGCAATAAGCTATCATCATGCCACTGAATTCCAGCCTCAGTGACAGGGTGAGCCCCTGTCTCTTAAATAAATAAGTAAATAAATAAATAAAATGTTTTTTAAAATGAAAGGGAAGGTAGTGGTTGAACGAGCCTGGGTCTGTCTTGGAGACAGAGGGAAAAGCATCCTTATTAGCCAGCAGGGTCAACTTGCAGAGGAAGGAGATGAGACCCAGCGTGTTAGGAGGACTAGAGAGCAGATGATCTTGAAGACCTGCTGGCAGAGTATGGACTTGGAAAATGTGGTTGTGAGGATGAAAGAGGTTCCAGAGCAGAGGCTGGGCTGGGGCCAGAGAGACAGGGATGAGGAAGCAGCCAGGATGTCATTACAAAGGTCTGCGCCAGGGCAATCAGGGTCTGGACTCTGGGTTATTCACAGAAAGAAAGAAATGCAGAAAACCAAACCATGGAGAGGCTCAGGAGGATGGGTGGAGGGAAAGGGAAGAGTCATGATCAAGCTTCCATAGACAGACACAGGTGCCAGACCGGCCATGGTCCATGGTGTACGTGTCTCCCTGACTAGGGGGATGCCCTCCTCATGGCAGGACTTTGTACTGTACCATACAGCCCTGGGGGATGTCTCCTTCACACCCTGTGTCACCCTCCCTTCCAATGTGCACAGACTTGCACCCCGTGTCTGTCCTCTGTGTCTCCAGATATCAGGAGGAAGCAAAAGAGAAACACAGGAAAGGAAGAGCCCTTACCTGTTGTAAGAGACCGATAGACTTCATGACCTCTCTGAGCCTGTTTGAACATCAGTAAAGTGGAAACAGTGACCTCCTGAAGTTGTTATGAGAATTTAGACAGTGAAGGCCTGCGGAGGTGACTCATGCCTGTAATCCTATCACTCTGGGAGGCTGAGGCAGTGGATCCCTTGTGCTCAGGAGTTCAAGACCAGCCCAAGCAAGAGACCCTGTCTCTACTAAAATAGAAAAACTAGCCAGGAGAGTGGTGGGCTACTCAGAAGGCTGAAGCAGGAGGATCACTTGAGCTCAGGAGTTTGAGATTGCTATGACCTAGGCTGACACTGTGGCACTCTAGCCCAGGCAACAGACTGAGACTCTGTCTCCAAAAAAAAAAAAAAAATTAGGTAGTGAAGAAGTTCTGAACACACCACCCCAAAATATGCCACTCTGGCCTGTTGTTTTGAGTTAAAGACACTTTAAAAATAACAGTGATGAGGGCAGATATAGAAAGGGTAAAGCAGGACAGGAAACTCCCAAGAGGAAGGCGTCTCGTCTTACTCAGAGCCAAACAGTGGACTGTGTCACTGACTGTTATCAGTGCTAACCCTGATATGTGACTTGTTCAACATCAACTCTGAGGTCCCTAGGCCTTTTGTCTTCTGGCAATGTTTTGTGTCAATGTGACCTCATAATATAAATGTGGAGAAGGACCATGTGGCCCATGGTGCAGCCTGAGGCCTGGGTTCATTCTGCACACACTCCTGCTCGTTCATCCACACAGCACAGAATGTGCTGCCAGGTCGGTGTCAGCCTCAAGTACAAGGAATGGTGCAGGTCAGTAAGGTCAGTGGTAAAACACTAGGCTAGCTGGTGCCCTAGGTGACCCAGCACGAAGAGTAAACAAACCAGAGTGGGAATGGTGGAGAATGAGAAAATAAGACACATACGAGATAAAAGTGATGGGGCAGGAGTCTGGCAGAGCCGATGGCTAAAGCCAGCACTGAACCATGTGAACAGTTTTATTTATATCATACCCGAAGGAGGTTACTGTACTAACAATGCTGCAAATGAGCAGGGAAAGCAAGTGGGAATGTTTTCGTCTTATAAGTTTGAGGGGCAGTAATAGTACGTGAGATCAGGGAGAGAAGGCTATGTGCTTTTTGGCAACAGATAGGAAAGTATACAGAAGATCCATGACTTCTGGCAGAGGGAACAAGGAGAAAGGATTATTGTTTTAGGAAGGGAAGAGAAGCAGTTTGGGGGTTGTTCCTTGAACACAACTCCCAGGCTGTGAGGATCTTGCCACCTCACAATCTGCACTCCACAGCATTATAATTCTAGGAATATTTCAAATGGTGCCTCTTCGTGAATTTTCCAGAAGAAATCTTGGCAACCCACGGCTCTGGACATACAGATTAATATTTTCAAACTGTGTTGGCTTCAGATATAAACTGCCATCTGTAAAGCAGTTCTCCCTTTTTCTCTGCCCTGCATTGTGTCTTTCCAGCCTCAAGGGTGCCCCCTGGCTCTGCTGGTGAGAGGCTGCACCCTCCATGGGGGGAAGGGACTGCTCATCCACAGATGACTGAAGCAGGTGTTTTACTGCATAGAGTTGGCCTTGATGTGCCGACCCAGAGGCAGAAAAGAAAATTTAATGACCACTTTCAGCAAAGAGCCAAGGACTTGCCCTATGAATAAAATGACAGCCCATTTACTAATTGAGGAAGAGGCCCACAAATCCAATTAGGAAATAATTGGATTTGAACTTTAAAACCTTGTATTGGGTGTGGGTAGGGGAAATCCCTCAGATGGTATAAATTAGGAGATAACAGCCTGCAGCTGGGCTCAAAAAGGCTCCTTTAGAACAACGTGAGAGCAAATAAGCACAAACTCCAGAGGCAATTCCACCTGTGCTTTGCACTTAGCAAGTCCTGGCTGACTTAGCACTTAAGCCAAATCAGTGACCAAAACGTCTGTCCACACATGAAGCCAGCTGGGGGACAAGGCTCTAAGTAGACCTGCTAGGGGAAGGAAGGGGAGGCAGCAGAAGCTGGCACACCCAGGGTGAATTTTATTAAAAGCTCTGCCTACAGATGTATCAGTGCAAACCCATGTTGTTCAGGGGTCAACTATATCATTAGGCTCCCACTTTAATGGAGAATCAAAATGGGGTGCTTCAAACCTCATGCAGATAAAGACATAGGCCCTTTAGCAACTGCTTCATATAAGAACCATTCATGACTAGAGTCTTCCAAGAAGGGGTCCAGGCTGAGCAGATTCCACCCTGGGCAGGGCTGGGTACAGGCACTGCGGTTCTGCTGGTCTCCTTTCTTCATCCATACAATCTCCTCCTCACAGCATTCTCCCTCCCCGGAGAGCTACACCTGTCTGCCATGCCACCCACACCATGTGTCTCTGCAGGGATGCCCTTGCCGTGGCCCAGATTGGACCTTAGCTGGCTGACCTAACACCCTCCACGTGGACGCCATGACTGACCCAGGGACTAGCTCAAGGCATGGTATTTCCCTGTATGTACAATGAAAGTTCTTTTTTTGTATCTAGGTTATCATACCAAGGTGATATGTGTCCTTCTGCTCCACAAGGAAGAACCCTCCTCTTGGGAGGACGCTCAGTCCACCTAGCAGCACCCAGGGCAGAGGAGGGTGAGGGAAAGACAGGCCACCCTGACCTTGCTCAGGGGCCCTCAGATCCAGTGCACCCAAGGCTGCTTCACTCCTGCCTGTCTCAATTAATTGAGGCCACAAATTCCCCTTTTCCTCCAAGCTTGTCTGAGGGGTTGGGTTTTCCCTGCAGCATAATGTATCCTGATTATCAGGGTGGGGTTTTCATGGCACCACTCAGACCTGAGCCCTTGCAGGCCCTGGGTCCTGCACTTTAAGGGTCCTGCTTGGGCTCCCATCTGGACACCTCCCCTCCCTGACCAAGACCCAGACCCACCAATCTCCCATTTACTCTGCTCAGTGTAAGTCCCTCCTCCATCCTCTGACATGCAGTCTTAAATGGCCCCTGGAAGCCCAGTTGTAAGAGATGGCTGCCTCTGCCATACCCTGGAAAAGACAAGAATGCCCAGAGGGAGGACCACTTCTGTGGCACCCCCTCCTCACAGTGTTTCCCCATGACAGATGCTCTGAGCATCAAGTGTCTGCCTCAGAAAGAAGGTGGCATTGGTGTCAGAGTTGCCTCAAGTTTGGAAAACCCAGTGCCTACTTCATGGGACATGAGCAGGCAGCAGCAGCCGTGGGGCCTTTTGTACCAGGGAGTGACAGCTTAGTAGTGCTGGCAGACAGTGCTTGAGCAACCAGGAGTCAGGAGAGTGCTGGCAGATGCCAGGAAGTCTCAGTGACCTATCTCCCAGGCTGTCTGAGCCCTCAGTGGACCTCCTGGACTTACTCAGGAGGAATGGAGGAAAGCAGAGTAAATAAGACAGAGGCAGAGGAGAAGCACAGAGTGAGGACCATGACAAGATTCTAACTCACCTTTGGTCCTGCATGACCCAAGAGGGACAGGACCCACGGGCCACCCTCTCTGAGGGTCTCAGGGAGGCTGGCTCTGCTGCCCACCTCTAAAGGCAGTTCACATCTCCCTCCCCTCTCATTAAACCCATGCAGCATGAGAGCTATTTCTCCAGAAAGGGGTACATTGTGACTTAAGGGCACCATCACAGAAACTTAAGCTTCAAGAAGACACTCAGGGTTTTTTTGAAGCTGCTGAGAAGGGAATTGTGTCCTTGATTTCCTTCTCATCTTGGCTGTTATTTGGCATATACAAAGGCTACTGATTTGTGGACATTGATTTTACGTCCTGAGACATTACTATATTTTTTAGTCACTTCCAGGAGTCTTGTGGTTGAGTCTTTGGGTTCTCTAAGTATAAGATCATATTATCAGCAAAGAGGGAGAGTTTTACTTCCTCTGCCCCCATTTGGATACCCTTTATTTCCTTCTCTTGCCTGATTGTATTGACTAGAACTTCCAGCACTATGTTGAATAGCAGTGGTGATAGAGGACAACCTTGTCTGGCTCAGTTCAGAGAGGAAAAGCTTTCAGTTTTACTCCATTCAGTAAAATATTAGCTGTGGGTTTGTCATAGATGGCTTCCATCAGTTTAAGAAATGTGTCACCAATGCCTATATTCTTCAGAGTTCTAATTAGAAAAGGATGCTGAATTTTATCACATGCTTTTTCTACATCTATTGAGAGTATCATATGTTTTTAGTTTTTGCTTCTGTTGATATGGTAAATTATGTTTATGGATTTGCATATGTTAGCCTTGCATCCCTGGGATGCAGCCTCCTTGATTGTGGTGTATGACTTTTTTTAATGATAAGCTGTAATCTATTGGCTAGGATTTTATTGAGTATTTTTACATCGATATTCATTAGTGAAATTGGTCTGTAGTTCTCCTTTTTAGTTGGATGTTTTCCTGGTTTTGGTATCAGGGTGATGTTTGCTTCATAGAACGTGTTTAGGAAGATTCCATCCTCCTCAATTTTTTGTAATAATTTCTGCAGTATGGGAATAATCTCTTCTTTGAAGGTTTGCTAGAATTCCAGAGTGAAGACATCTAGACCAGGGCATTTTCTGTTGGTAATTGTTTTATTGTTTCATTGATCTCAGTCCTTAAAATTGGTCTGTTCAGGAGATCTATTTCTTTTTGATTAAGAATAGGGAGAGGGTGTGATTCCAAATATTGATCCATTTCCTTCACATTGTCAAATTTGTGGGCATAGAGTTTCTTGTAGTATTCAGAGATAATCTCTTGTGCTGTGGCATCTGTTGTTATTTCACCTTTATCATTCCTGATTGAGGTTACTAGAGCTTTTACTTTTCTGTTTCTAGTTAGTCTGGCCAAGGGTTTATCTGTTTTATTTACTTTTTCAAAAATTAACTTTTTGTTTCATTAATTTTTTAAATGATTTTTTTTGTTTTCAATTTCATTAATCTCTGACTTAATTTTGGCTATTTCCTTTCTTCTGCTGGGTTTAGGATTAGGTGGGTCTTCTTATTCCAATTCCCTAAGATGGTTTGTCAGTGTGTTGATGCACTCCTCTTTCTGCTTTTCAAAGGTTGGCATCTAGCACTGTAAATTTTCCTCTCAGGACTGCTTTTGCTGTATCACAGAGGTTTTGGTAACTTGTGTCCTCATTGTTGTTATGTTTGAGGAAATTAACAAATTCCTCTTTTATCTCTTCCTGAACCCAACTATCACTCAACATAATTTTGTTTAATTTCCAAGACTTTGTGTTAGGATGAACATTATTGTTGGAGTTGAGCTTCACCATTATAGCCTGGTGGTCCATGAAGAGACATGGAATAATTTCTATTCCTTTAATTTTGCTGAGATTTGGTTAGTATCCTAGGATGTGATCTATTTTGGAGTATGTGCCATAAACTGATGAGAAAAAAGTATTTTCTTTTGCTTTGGCATGGTGTGTTCTGTATGTGTCTATTAATCCCATTTGTTCAAATACCTAGGAATATACCTCATGAAAGAGATGAAGGACCTCTATAAAGGTGATCTTATGATCCCCTAAGGAAAGAAATGTCAGAAGATATCAACAAATGGAAGAACATACCATGCTCATGACTGGGAAGAATCAACATTTTGAAAATGTCTATACTTCCCAAAGCAATCTACAGATTCAATGCCATCCTTATTAAAATACTAACATCATACTTTCAAGACTTGGAAAAAATAATTCTTCATTTTGTATAGAATCATAAAAACCCTGTATAGCCAAGGCGTTTCTCTTAGTAATAAAAACAAACCTGGGTGCATCAACTTACCAGACTTTAGGCTGTACTACAAGGTCACAGTGATTAAAACAGCATGGTATTGGCACAAAAATAGAGACATAGACATCTTGAACCAAATAGGAGATGAAGGTAATATCTTATAGCCACCTAATCTTTGATAAACCAAATAAGAACATACACTGAGGGAAAGAATCCCTATTCAAAGAATGGTGCTGGGAGAACAGGATATCCACATGTAAAAGACTGAAACTGAACCTGCACCTTTCTCCACTCACAAAAATTGATTCAAGATGGATAAAAGACCTAAATCTAAGGCACAAAACAATAAAAATCCTCAAAGAAAGTGTGGGGGAAACACTCAAAGCTATTGGCCTGGGGAAAGACTTTATGAGGAAGACATAAATTGCCCATGGCAATTGCAACAACAACAAAAATAAATAAATGGGAGTTAAACTGAAAAGCTTTTGTACAGCTAAGGAGGCAACAACCAAAGCTAATAGACAACCTACCCAATGGGAAAGGATATTTGCATATTTTGACTCAGACAAAAGCTTAAGACCTAGGATCTACAGAGAACTCAAATTAAGCAACATAAAAAGAGCCAACAATCCTTTATACCACTGGACAAGAGAGATGAATAGAACCTTCTCTAAAGAAGAGAGATGAATGGCTAATGAACATATGGAAAAAATGCTTATTGTCCTTTTTTTTTTTTTTTTGAGACAGAGCCTCAAGCTATCCCCCTGGGTAGAGTGCCATGGCACCACAGCTCATAGCAACCTCCAACTCCTGGGCTCAAGTGAGTCTCCTGCCTCAGCCTCCCAAGTAGCTGGGACCACAGGCGCCCGCCACAACGCCCGGCCATT
>CAUYQV010103594.1:0-15884 GCA_963574575.1 Galagoides demidoff | reverse complement strand
TTGTGGTGGGCACCTGTGGTCCCAGCTACTTGGGAGGCTGAGGCAAGAGACTCACTTGAGCCCAGGAGTTGGAGGTTGCTGTGAGCTGTGATGCCACAGCGCTCTACCCAGGAGGACAGCTTGAGGTTCTGTCTCAAAACAAACAAACAAACAAAAAAACCCCTCTGATTCACTGTGTGGTTGAAAGCATAGAAGGCAAGTTTAATAATCTTTATGACAGAGTCAGCGATGGTTGGATGATAAAATCCAGGTTCACACATTTGCCTTAAGAAAACATATACTTGGGTCAGCAGTGCCAACGTGAGACGAACAAGGACAGGAGAGGAAAGAGGAGTTTGGAGAGTGAGTGAGTGGGAGGGAGTGAAGGAAGAAAGAGAGGAAAATAAGAAAAAATGGAAAGAAGGGAGAGAAACAGAGGGAGGGGGAGAGAGGAAGGGAAGAAGGGAGGCAGGGAGGGAGAGAAGGCTGATGCTGAACCATGACCTAAGTAGTATAATAAAAATGTGCAGAGAGGACTGACAGTGGAGTCCGGCAAACCTGGGTTCACATCCTCGCTTGGCTGCTAAATTATGTATTGACAAGTTGCTTAACGTCTGTGACCTTGTTTTTCTTTATTTTCTTTTTTTAAAGATAAAACAATAATAACTTCATGAAATTGTTGGGAAGATTAAACCAAGTGAGATAACCTATTAAATACCCTGACTAATGCAGTGCCTCGTTTAAACAGTTCATTCCGTGCTATTCTAGTGAAAAGCTTGGTGGATTTAGTGACAATAGCTGAAGTTTGAATATGTTCTAAAAGTAGTTCTAATCCTGTAGTTTTCAATCATTCAGAAAAATGTAACATTTTTTAACAGGAGGCTTCAACTTTTAAGACAGATGTTGACACATCTGTAGTGCCTGTAGGAAAAGGAGGTGAGGATATTTAGCCACATAAAAAGAAAAATCATTTGTGATATAAGATCTGTCGTCCAATATTTGATGGGATTTGGGGTAGGGGAATTATCTGTTCTAGACCATTGGATGAAAAATGGAAGAAAGCAAGTACCTCCGGATAGCTTGGAATACCCAGCAATGGCCTAGCTCACTTATAAGAAGCCACTTATAATAAGAGCAGAGGTTACTTTGGAACAGGGATTTTCGAATCTGGAGGTCATGTGTAGATTTCAAGTTGTAGGTTAAATAAGATTAAACATAAATGTATATAATATATATTTATATATATCTATAAACTTTTTATAAGATCAAACATAAATATTTGTATATAAATTATCTTAGGTTTCTTTTGGTTTTTTTTCACTATGCAAAAAATTGTTTATGGCAAAATATGTTTTTGCTTTTTGGATGTTTTCATGTTTTCCTTTAAGCAGCGATAGGGTAGCATGGACTTATGTAAAATTATCGTCTTCCTACGATGACTTTTGTAGAGTAGCATTGCATTCATCAGAATTAATGAAAATGCATCTGACGTTGTGTCTGTGCATGTCTCCTCTGCTCACATTAAACTTAGCTTAAATTGACAAATGTCAAAGAAAAGAAGGCTGATGGATCTTATTTGATTTTATTTGCATTGCCGAATGTGATGAGGCACCAAAGCCAGACTGTTTCTTGTGCAGTAAGTTCCCTGCCAATGAGAGAATGAAGTCAAGAAAAGCTGCTTTCTGAGCTTCCTGAAAAACAAATCACACAATATAGTGTTTTCCCCCCCTAGAGAAAGCTTCAATTTTAAAAGGGTGGAAATTTACCAGAACTTACATTTGCCCCAAAGTGAAAGTCTTGATACATTTCAAATCAAAAGAAACCATAAGTAACTGGAAAAAGCTTTATCAAATCAAGTGCTCTAGAAATGCTTGGCCTGGTGGGTTGCTTAGAACAACAACAAAAAAATTAAAACAGTGTCGCTGGCTGTTCTCTTTGATATGACCTACTCCTGAACTCTGACATTTGGCTACTATTTTGATGCCAGCCATGGTGAAAAGTAACAGCTGTTCCCCTCCGTTTGGGCATGCAACTGAATGAAAACGATCATTGTGTAGTAAAACTTAGATTTGATCTAACATGTAAATGCTGATGTCCACGTGGAAGTTGTGTGTGTGTGCGTGTGTGATAGGATGCCGCAAAGGTCAAGTCCTTCCATAGTGAAAAGTCTCTTTGTCAAGCAAAACTCCTAAAAGAGGAGAAAACATTGATACTGTATGTGTACATGGAGTACATACGTAATTTCTGGATCTAAGATCCAGCTTGATTAGTCTGGTGAAAAGAGAAGTTCCACTTGTCCTCGGGACTGAGTGCTTCCAACATCAGCATGCCTTAGTGTCAAAGATTCTGACAATTATCCAAAGAGAACTTGGCGCTGCTAAAAATGACCTAATAATTTCACCACCATAGCCTTAAATCTGTATTTTCAAAAGTTTTTATGTACAAATAGAGCAAAATATGTTCTTTTTACCATCCAAATTTTTTTGGCTTCCCAGAGGGTCAGTGTTAATGCAAGTGGCTGAACTTGGGGGAGACATTTCGTTTTATTTATTTACTTATTTATTTAGAGACAGGGTCTCACTCGGTTGCCCTGGGGTTGAGTCCAGTGTGTTATAGCTCACAGCTACCTCAAACTTTTGGGTTAAAGCAATTCTCTTGCCTCAGCTTCCCAACATCAAAGTCTTGGTACATTTCAAATCAAAATTGAGACTGCAGGTGGCCACCCCAACACCCAGCTACTTTTTCTATTTTTAGTAGAGATGGGTTCTTGCTCTTGCTCAGGCTGGTCTTGAACTCCTGAATTCAGGAAATCCACAGGGAGAGCTAAGTTTGAGAAAAAGAAATTAATTAGAGATTAAAAATTGCTTCATGGCTGGACTTCTTTGTAGATGATGAGCCAAAAGCACAATCTCTGGTCAGTCTGATGGTTCTCAAAACACCTGCCATTTTGGAAGAAGAGATCAGAGATGAAAAATGTGTGATCTTTCCAGTGTGAAAAGAAAGACTTCAGTTAGGGCAAGGGAGTTGAAAGTCAGAAAGCTTTGCCAGTTTATCCATGGGAAGAGCCACAAACATCTGGAAAGACTAGAAAACTCTTCTACTTAACACTACTTAAAATTGAAATCATGCCTCTTTCCTGGCTGACAAAGACCGCCTTATTGATGCCAGACTCTCAAAAAATAATTTCATTTGACTTGAGGACAAAGGATAGAACCTGAATTCAACTTTAAATATATCCAAGAAAGCTCAAGTGTCTTGATGAAAGTGTCTGTGCTCTGATAGGGAATTTAATTCTATTTGATTTTGAAAGCTATGGGAGCCGCAACTTTGAGCCCTTCCTAATAATAAAACAGACTCAAAGTGATTGAATAGTAAAAACAAGATCAATATTTCCATGTAAATGATCACTCTAAATTTTAACTTTTTTACTCAGCCAAGTAAAGCAGCTTACTCATTGAAAAATATTTTAAGGAGAAACAAAGTGTTTCTTTTAATCTACTATTTGATTAATTTGCATTTATTATTTTGGGGGGAAGCGGTGGATTTTTCTTGGGCTAAGTGCACAATTTCATCAGAGTAGCAAAAGGGTCCATGATATATCTATCCTCCCACTCACCAGTCCCCCTAAAATGAAGACAACTCCCTGATAAGGGACTGTAGTGTCTATTGAGATACTATCGTTAGTGTATTCGCTAGGGTCCTTCAAATTCTGTGAATCTGTAGTTGTATAACAAGCAATCTGCTTCCCTGCATGTAGATTACTGAGCATGTATGGATACTAGGAATGTGTGAGACTGGGTGATGAGGTAAGAAAAATGGGTATTAGGAAGATTTTTAAACTGATACAAAAACTACAAAAAATGCACTCATTGAATTTTTTGAGAATATAATTAATATTTTATACAAGAATTGCAAAAACAGAATGACTCACTAGGAATAGTATTTTTGAGGTTCTATTTATTTGGCTTTCTTTGAGTAAAGACACATTTTTAATGACGTGCAGAGTGTCTGTAATATCAGCGTGTCACGTTCTGGTAGCAAGAACAGGGTCTGTGTGGCAGGAAGCATCTTAGACTATAATTGCAGTAATGGGTCATTGATCTTGAAGGTGTCTAAATAGATCCTTACAAATAGACTGTAATGACTCTGAAGACTGTTCACTAGCATCACTGTTAGGTAAATACTCAGCCCAAGCCTTTCTATTTGCTATTCTAAGTGATAAAATAAACAGTACGTATTTCCAGAAGCTTATAATTACATGTACTTACATAGCAGTTCAAAATAA
This sequence comes from Galagoides demidoff, assembly GCA_963574575.1. Lineage (NCBI taxonomy): Eukaryota > Metazoa > Chordata > Mammalia > Primates > Galagidae > Galagoides > Galagoides demidoff. The sequence continues at coordinate 11,620 of CAUYQV010103594.1, read as the reverse complement.
TGGACCCCTCGGAGAAGTTATATTTTATATCAGTCACATAAAGTGAACATTTTGTCTTCAGCTGAGATCACAGGACTGCAAATCAGAACTTCCATTTTTGGCACCATGCATGATAACTATTTTTTATTTTTATTTTTTCAGTGAGCAAGTCATTTAACCTATTTTTGCTTTTGTATTGTCAACATAGGTGGAGAAAAGTCCACTTGTACAAGACATCTGAAATAAATGTTAAAGTTAACAAATAAATAAAATGAATAAGTTAAATTGACATTTTTAAGCCAGTTTGCTCTTATCTCTGAGGATGGTTTGTATATAAGAAAGAAATGAATTTATTAATAGTATCATTAATAATTCAAATATTTGCAAGGCTCCCTTCCTCTCTTTCTCCTCCCTCCCTTCCTCCCTCCCTCATTCCTTCTTATTTTCCTTTCTTTCTGCTTTTCCTCTCATAGGGAAATACAGAGATTTGGGGCTGAAAACTGGCCAATATATCTTATGTTCATCATTTACTTTTCTTTTTACATACTCTGTTAGCTTGTATTTTTTTATACAATATATTTAATTTTATCTGTTTAAAAAAGTATCTTTTCATACTGATTAGATATGAGGGGGATGCTCTTTTTAACTTGGCTTTCTATTGCTAAGATGAAATCACATTGTTTGTGTTGCTGTGGTTCATGTGCTCTGGCTGCTGTATGAGATTACATTGTGTGACTACCAATTCACATTGATCTCTAAAAAAATAATCAGTGACTTCGTTGGTATTTTACTTAAGAACTCTTTTAAATTACTCTCTCATTGATGGGGATTTGAGTTGTTCCCAGTTTGTCACTATTATAATTAGTGTGTTAGCACTATTATAATTAGTGCTAACATATGTGTGTCTCTTGACAGAGGACCAAGACTTCTCTTGGGCATCTATGTAAATGTGAAATTTCTGGGTCATAAGGTCTAAGAATGTTCCACTTTAAAAAACAATGCCATGGGCAGTGCCTGTGACTCAATGGATAGGGTCCCAGCCACATATATTGAGGGTGGTGGGTTCCAACCTGGCCCTGGCCAGCTAAAACAGCAACGACAACTGCAACAAAAAATAGCAGCACCTATTTTTTGCAGCTCAAGGAGTAGGATGCTGGCCCTATATGGTGGAGGTGGCGGGTTCAAAAAATAGCAGCACCTAATAGCAGCTCAAGGAGTAGGATGCTGGCCCCATATGCTGGAGGTGGCGGGTTCAAACCCAGCCTTGGCCAAAAACTGCTTAAAAAAAACAAATAACAACAAAAAAAATAACTGGGCATTGTGGCAGGTGCCTATAGTCCCAGCTACTCAGGAGATAAGACAAGAGAATCCCTTAAGCCCCAGAGTTGGAGGTTGCTGTGAGCTGTCACAGAGCTCTACTGAGGGTGACAAAGTGAGACTCTGTCTAAAAAAAAAAAAAAAAATTTCAAATGGTTTTCAAACTTCGTTACTCCAGTTTACACACAGACAAGCGACGTGTCAGTTATGTACTCACGTTACTTCCAACACTTGGTATGTGACACATTTAAATTTTAGCCGATGGAATGTACTAAAGTGGTCTCCCATTGTGGTCATCTGTGTGCTCACTTGATCACTAAATTGTTGACTGTCCCTTCTTGTACTTCCTGGCCATCCTTGTGTTTCTTTTTCTTTGAAAAATCTGCTCCTGCATTTTTCCTACTAATTTGTGCTTTTGCTTGTGTTTATATATTCTATTAGTAGTCCTTTACTGGTGGTGGATATAGTGAATATTTATTCTCCTACTTTATAACTTGTTTTTAAGCTATCTTAAAAATTCTTAATTTTAAAAATTCACATTGATCTCTAAAAAAATAATCAGTGACTTCGTTGGTATTTTACTTAAGAAATCTTCCCCATCCCAATGTCAGAAAGACATTTACCTATAGTATTTTCTACTGAAGTGAACATTTTATTTTTGAAATTTATGTCCCTAACGCACCTAAAGTCTATTTTTTATATATGTTGTGAGGTGGAGCTCCAATTTTATCTGCTATATATAAAGATGACTATTTAATTCTAGCTGTATTTATCGAATAATCCCTAATTTGTTTCCTGATCTGTCCTTTCACTATATATCATACTCTACACGCATAAATGTCTTTCCAAGTTCACGAATAACTTGACTGGTTTACAGAACCCTTCATCAGTGCTCTTATTTAACTCATTTGGGAAAGCCAAGACAATGAGTGTGGAGAAGAAGGGTGAAAGTGGTTTCGATCCTAGCTAGTTGTGGTTCTGGACTCTGTCTCAGTGGTAGGTTTGCAAGTGTTTGTAAAAGAGTAAATTAATAAAAGCAAAGCATTCATTAATTAATAAGCAATGAGGAGTATGTGCCAGAAAGTAAAGATGATAAAGAGTCTACTTCTGTTCTTTTCAACTTGAGGTCCAGTTGGCACAGGGCAAAACAAACAAAAAAACAGTCTGATGTTCTCAAAAAGAGAATGGTTTTCAGTCCATGATTTATGGGTATCTTTCTATTTCTTTCGTTTTTGTTGCTAAGGAACATTCCAATTCCAATTCTTTCTGTTTGTTTTATTAAGGTTAATTCAGGTTTTATGTAAGAATCATTAGCATTGCTAGACTAAGGTAGAGATTGTCTATTTTAATCATAACAGAAAATTAGCACCTCGCATGTATCTGCCAAATAATGAATATTTAATAAATATGCGTTAAGCACCCCGAGAAATTCATTAAGATAATTCATTTTTCATTTTCATCACTATACATATATTTGATTTTCATAAATCTTGAAGTTTCAAATGGGACTCTGAACTCACATAAATCCCAGACAAAAAATAAAATAAAATAAAAAACATGCCAGCCTTTCCAGCTCAGAATAAGGTCTTACTTACATTAAATTGGCTTCCATACTTGAAAAGTGATCTCTAATTAGAACCAAAAATTTCAGGGTTCTGTATGCATTTGCATAAATTTATACATTGATAGGAATGTGCAGATACATGGCACGTAGGTGCTCATGTAGTAAGCGTATAAATTTTGCATTTGACATAAAAGTTTGTAATGAGCCCAGGGTTAAAAGCAATCTTAGAAAACCACCTTAGTTCTGTGATTTGTCAGTACTTTGGGAAATCATGAACTTTTTTGGTGAATCTGGTGAATTATGGGTTCTTTTCCAAAGAAGTGTACATATGCAAATATTCTTATTAAAAATTCAGAATGTTGGTAAATCTTCTAAAATAGATCCATTTGGCACCTTGATCTCCAATAACCTCTTAATTTCATAGATGGGAAAATACGATATCAAAAGTTTCAGTGGTTTTTCCATCTGCGTAAACCCCAGAACCAAAGTTTCCTGGATCTCAGTCCAATTCTGTTTCTGCTTGCTGCAGATGATGGCAAAATCAGAACATTCTGTAATGTGGGAACATCATTCTACTGCTTGTCAGTAATGAGTTAAAATCACTGGAAAATTATGCCATGTTTCTCATTTTCATAATCCCTGTTCATATCAGTGTTCAATTTGTGCCAATAACAGTGATTTGATTTTTTTAAACAATTTGCCTTCTTGTCCTTTCTCTGCCTCAGTTAACACAGAACAATATATTGTGTTTTAGTCATATTTTCCCTTATATGCTTGTTTTCCAGTTTTCCAGAAGGAAATGTAAAAAAAATTGAGCTGCTAAATATTGTATATTTGGCATTATTTCACGAAAACAGTACCGACATTTTCAGAACATTTTAGCCCTTTCTGGAATAATTTTGTATTTTTAAGACCAAACTTTAGCAGATGTATTTCAGGATCTACCACAAATATGCATGTCTATTCAAATGTGCTCATAGCTCTTTTCTTAGTAACTTAGCACTAGAGCCAGGGAAACCATTTTCAACCCATAACCGCAAGGATAGGGAGAAGGTCTGTTTTCCTAAGTAAAGAGAAAATAAATCTGTCACATGTAATCTTGTCATTCAAAACTACCTTACTTGTTTCCATTTCAACCTGTTGACTATAGAATAACAGACTCTCAAATACTTACTAAGCCTGAGACTTGGAAACTCTTGGGCTACATTTTCTCCATGCTGCTGTTTCCCAGAGATGGGCAGACTTCCCGGACCTGTGCCCCTGCCAAGGTCCAGCCCCAAAGTACTTTGCCGTCTATTCCCTATTGGTGCAGTCATGGAACCCAGCCTGACCAGTTGATAGGCGAAAGACAGCAGTAATTTCAAAAGGTGTCTTCCCAAGGGTTTCAGGAACTATGCATTCTTCATCATCATCAGACACAAGTCAAATAAACAGATAACCAACCAAACAGCAACAACTGTGCAAGAAACCATCTGCCTTAGAGTTGCCCAGGGCCCTGAAAACCTGGGCCAAGCGACCAGTGGCATCAGTGGCAGAGAAATCATGGATGTCTGCACAGCCAACAGAATGATACTATTGATGGAAACAGACGGATGTGTATTTTCCATGTTAAATGTAATAATGCTCTTCTGTCTTAAAGATCAAGAAAGGAGAGAAGAATTTGCCTTTCTGAAATAGCCATTATAATATATTAGTTTGCTTTCGCTAATTTCTCTGACATCACTTTCTACACACATCGTCCCACACAGTTTTTAGGTTTTTACCAACCTGGGGTTATCAACAGGCAGCCATCCACGGAAGACTGTACCGAACAGGGCTAACTACTCTGAGGGATATAAACCCAGATAGAGAAAGTGTAGGGACATTTACTGTCAGTCTAGCTAAGTTAAAGAATCCCACCTTGCAGCATTTCTGGTCGAAAGGGGATTCTGTTAATTTTTCTCAGTGACCACCTGTGTGGCTGTCAGTTATCATTCACTTCTTACTTCAGAAAGTGAATTACAACTGGATTCTGTTAAATTTCTTTGAAAATTATGTGATTTTCACACATAGGGGACAATAATTTCTTCTGTGTCCAGGAAAGAGGTAACCAACCATCACCACATATTGAGACAATTGTGATTACTTGATATTAACTGAGTAAATTAGACTTTCCTAAACAAGCTACAAAATTGTTCTTTCTCCAAATGTGATGATTTTTGTCAATTATATTTTAATAAAAATTAAAAAATAAAACAGCCAAATAACAAGGCTGGAAGAAATAAGAGGTCTTAGAAAAATTATAAATGCATGGTAATAGCTCAACAGAATTTCATACTAATAAATATTTTAAATGTTTGAAGATGGTCCCACGAGAGGACAGTCATTTATTAATTACTACAGTTGAAGAGTTTGTAATTCTGAGTGGGATCCAAATCACACTGTTGATATTTCATGCCAAATACCTTATCAAGCATAGGCAATTATTCAAACAATAGTTAAGAGGAAGAGATTCATTTAGAATATTCATTTGCTTTAATTAATTTTGGTGCATTATTATAGATGAAGGAGGAATTTTTAAAGATCTCTGTGACTTAAGGACTGCAAGCAATACAATCACTGAATCATGTTTGATATTCAAATTTTCATCTTAGAAAGGATAAACTTGGATGATAAAGAGTCAACTTAAAATATTGACTTAATTTGTTAAAAACAAATGGAATTGACTTTTATTCCAATTACTGCTTTACAGTACCTCTGTTGTCAGGTACAAGACAAAAATTGAAGTGTCTACTCTTTGTGAACTATATAAATGGATTTCTACAACTTTTAATGGTTTTGGATTTTCTCAAGCTGAAAATAAAAAAGCTCAGAAGATTACCTTTAGTTAGCTAAATAGTCTCCATGTTCTAATAGTGAGAAAAATAATTTAAATTCAACAAATGTGCTTACATTTCATAAAATATTTCCATTTTGTAGAAAATGAAAACATTTCATCATTGAATTCCCAGTGATAAAGAAGTTTACAGTTGTTCATTTTTGAATTCTAAGATTTTTTTGACCATGAAATCCTAAATTTAATTCAAAACCAGCTTTATAATGGATGCTTAATTCAACGCGAGTTTGTAGAGAACATATTCATAAGTTACTGTTGGCTGTTTTGTTTCTTCAGTGCCAAATGTTCAGATATTTACAAATGTTTATTTTAGGGGGAGGAAATCAGTGTTCAGATGGTGAGAAAAACATATGCTTGTGAGCATTAATGTACCTATTAGTAACTTAAAAAAATGTAAGATGAGAAGGTTTCCTCAACACAATGGCTAATGTGAATATATAAAACTATTTAATTAGATTTAAAAGCAATTGCATCACTTGTAGGCTTGCTTTCTCAATAGAGAATAGATAAGTCCTTTTTAAAGGCACTACTTCAGACGTTGCAATTCAATAGACATAATTTGATTTTAATGCAGCGAATTGTGTAGGATAGAAGTTCATTGTGTGCTGTGTGTAGCTCCGAGGGACACGGTACTTTTCCCACTCTTCCCCAATATTCCCCTTTGACTTGATCTTTGAAACAGAAGAACCACTGACATGTTCTCCTCCCATATCCCGTCCCACCGTCCTCATCCTCTTACGTGACCAGAAGAGGAAAAGCAGCTGAGTGAGATGGATATATTCCCCTCTCTGTTTTCAGCCTGATATTTCCAATTTTTTCTATCGATATTGGTTCCTTCAAAAATGCAGCAGTTATTAGCTTATGGCCACAGGTGTAAATTGTTTCTATGTGAACATTTTTTCCTGTCATAGCAGAATTTTACAATTACCTTTCCAAAGGCTTAAATAATTCCTTAGGATCCTTGTTTGCAGTTAAAATAATGCAAACATATTACACATATATGTTTACATATATAAAAGTATATTTGGCCTAAAATTTGAGAATGTGAATTGACCTAGGATAGTACAACAACAACCATTTCTCTACGTAAAGAAATATTAACTTTGAATTTATGGCCAGCCCCAAAGGAGCCTGCTGTGACGTACGTGACTTCTACACACAGTCTGCCCATCACAGTCTTGGCTCAACAAGTTTATAATTTCCTGTTCATAATTTCTGCTTTCCAGAGACTTTTCTCCCTCCATGGTGTCCCAGTAATCTATCGGTGATGGTGACATAGTAGGCGTTTGTCCTGATAGTCGCAATCGAGGGTGTCTTTGTACATGTCTGTGCGCTCCCCACTTCTCTTTGACACCAGCTTCTTCCCTTCACCCTCTGCCCAGGACTTGCCTAGTACCCGTCTTTAGCATCAGTTGTGATGGTGTGAACTGGCACAATTCCCCTTTCTTTATGAAAGTGAGAGTATACCTACATTAGCAATAACTTTGGAAATTCTCAGGGGTACAAGTATGATTATCCAATGCACATTTCAGCAGAACCATTCATTTTTATACTCATCCTAGATTTAAATATTTATTATGGCAAATGGCAGCGTCTTAATGAAGGGTCGGCTTTTTCTAAAAGTGAAGGTCGGCAGAGTTGAGCCGAGTGTGGTGGCTTGTGCCTGCAATTGTAGCACTTTGGGAGGCTGAGGCAGGTAGATTGCTTGAGCTCAGGAGTTCAAGATCATCCTGAGCAACAGCAAGACCCCGTTTCTATCAAAAGTAGGAAAACTGGCAAGTGCCTGTAGTCCCAGCTACTTACAAGGCTGAGGTGAGAGGATCTCTTGAGCCTAAGAGTTTGAGGTTGCAGTGAGCTGTGATTCCACAGCACTCAACCCTAGGGCAACAGGGTGAGACTCTGTCTCAAAAATAAATAAATAAATAAAATAAGTCACCAGTTGTGCTAAGTATGGGACTGGCTTTTCTCTAACATGTTGTCATTGTGTACATTTATCACAGAGGAAACGTATCATGTGCACTGAGATCCTCAAAGGGTCCCCAACTCTGTTAGGAATTAGAGGAGTTCCAAGAGCCTTGAAATAAGCAAGTTTTCTCCCCGTAAATTAAATATTCTCATAACTTTTAACTCTGCATATGGCACAGTTTCCAGTCCTTTCCAACATCTGCTTGACTTTTTCTTTGTAATCTCCAGAGTTCTTGAGAAATGCTTAGTGGAAATGTCGGACTCTATAATTTTGTATTTTGTATGATTGGTTTACATGTAGCACTATTAGGGTAACTGATGTCCACTCACCCAGTGGGCCAGAGTTTAGAACATTGAAATGTTCCTGGCATGGCGCCTGTGTCTCAAGTGGCTAAAGCGCCAGGTACATACACCTAAGGTGGTGGGTTTGAATCCAGCCCGGGCCCACCAAACAACAGTGATGGCTGCAACCAAAAAAATAGCTGGGCATTGTGGTGGGTGCCTGTGGTCCCAGCTACTTGGGAGGCTGAGGCAGGAGACTTGCTTGAGCCCAGGAGTTGGAGATTGCTGTGAGCTGTGATGCCATAGTACTCTACTCAGGGGGACAGCTTGAGGCTCTATCTCAAAAAAAAAAAAGAAAAGAAAAAAGAAAAAGAAAAGAAAAAAGAAAATGTTCCTTTCTCTTGGATTAAAAAGAAGACAATTTGAAAAAGGAAAAATTATCTCAGGCATAATTCAGCTGAGTTATGCTTTTAGTAGTTAGATATAGTCATTTAAATTTCTGACAATACATATGCTATTGTGTGGCCATCTACTTTTTTAAATCTTCAAAAATATATGTTATTCTGCGAAATGATTCCCAACAGTTTTTAAATTAAGGCTATGTCTATTCTAAGGTCTCCAGAGATGTGATAAAAAAAAAAAAAATCAGAGCACACCAGTGGACATGGTTTCCTGACCAAACCTTGGGGAATCCTTGCCAAGCTTCCCCCGTGGTGTTCAGATGGAGAGCGGAGCCTTCTGCCTGAAGATGAATCCACCCCCAGCCAACTAAGCCGTCCAACTAAGAGGCTTGAGTTGATGACAAGCGATAAAGTGTGTTCATATGTCCACAGAACTTCCCCCAGTACAAGAATCCTCCAAGTGAGATTGAAAGGCTCTATTTCTGTGTGACCAGAAAACGTATGCATCTTACACCATCAAAGCTGTTTTCACAAAGTCTTCACTTGAGTCGCCTAAAATTCTGCTCATTTATCTCCTAGACTCCATGACTTTTCTTTAAAAATGCACTGAGATACTTTGGTTTAAATTGCCGGGCACCAATGCTCTTTTTCCATCTAGCCCAAACTCAGGCCACCTTAATGTCACCTTCTGCTTCCACAGCACTCAAGCCCAGGGCAACAGCTTAATGTCTGCAGCTTCCTGCTGACAATTGCTCACCCTTTAGACAAGGTATCAGATTCTGATCGGTCTTTCTTTCTTTTTTTATTATTAAATCATAACTGTATGCATTAGTACATTTATAGGGTACAATGTGCTGATCTTGTATACAATTTGGAATGCTTGCATCAAACTGGTTAACACAGCCTTCACCTCACTCATCTTTCTTAAGTGTCAAGTACAGAGCAGATGAGAGGCAATGGGTCTGACTCATGATACTGCGGATACTGGGATACTGCTCTAGGATTTCCCAAAGGGTGAGCCTGTCCTGCCACTTGATAGTAGCCCAGTCTGATAGGACCCTAGTGGCGAAACTAGCCTAGAGGCAAGTACTGGCCTCTGAGATCTTATCTGATAGGTTAGATATTTTAATTAATTAAAACAAAGGCCTGCTGTGCGCTGCACAGGTAGAATCTCTGATCTGTCTTGTCAGGAGGCAGTTAAATGAGGCTCTGGCCACTTCCTGGCTACAGAATTAATTAGTTCCTGGGAACTTTGATCCAAATTATATCAAAAGACAACAGACGGCTGGGAAGAAAAGCATATGTCCTGCCGTTTCTTTTCTCCCTTACCAGCGGGACAGATGTCTCTTCATCCTTGGGTATGCAAACACTGACATATTAGAGAAATTTTGTGAATGATTACCTTGGTACCAGGCAGATGGACTCTCATAATTGCCATTACACTCTCGTGGCGGGCGAGTTCGACATTATCAAAGAAAAGAAATGTTACCAAGGTGCGGTCAAGTTGCAGACCATCTATTATTTCATGGTGAGAGCTGAAAATAGCTGCTTTCCATTTGCTTTGCTGTCAGGGTGGTAACACTTTGGGGATAAGTATTTTCATGTGGACTATAAACCTAAAGTATACTTAAGTGAAAACTGGAATACTAATATGTTAAGTTGACAGTGTAAAACACATACAACAGGAAAAAAAAACATTTCTTTCACACATTTCTGGGCAGGAAGGAAACGGGTTGCCCATACTAGCAAAGCGTGAATTGAAAAGAACGTGTGTTTAGTGATACTGAGCTTGTACCACAGTAAAATTTCTAAAAAAGAGGGGAAAAAGCTATTTGAAAAGTAAACCACTGAAATGTACTATAAGACCTGTAATAGGATGCTTTGGGAACGGGTTGTTTGAGGGTGCCATTGCTCTGAACTCTGACATCTTTGTGATTTTTCATTATTGTGGACCGTAACGTTCATATAGAGGAAGTGGTGTCAAAAGAAGATTCATGGAAGTCTTGCAGGAGAGCAGACTGATCCAAGTAATTGGGAAAGGGAAAAGGGCAGACACCCCTGGCCTCCTGTCAACAGTCTCCTTTCCTTCTCTCTAACTGGCAGAAACGGGGTTTTAGTCAGGTTTCTACTCCCCCTCCTCCTACCCCTGCCCCAGCCTGACTAAGGGAAGGGCAGGAGGGTTTGGTTTAACCCAAGGCAGGTGTCTGTGGTCTCAGTCCCATTCTTAGGGCTGGGATGTGATCCTGATCCAACCAGTGCTGCATGAGCAGACGTCTGGGGGCGGGTTTCTGAGAGACGGGCCACATCTGTGAACAGAGACATAGGAACAGAGAATGTTCGTTCCCACCAGATGTTGTGCTGTTGGGATGTGCTCTACGACAGCCTTTGGAGGATTATAAAAACAGGCATCTAGGGACAAAGCTGACATTCTGAGAATTCCAGGGAAGTAAAACTCTAGGTCCGTGATGGAAAGATTAAAGCTCTGAACTAATTGTCGAGATTCGCTTTACCTTGAACTTTTTTTTTTTTTTTTTGAGGCAGAGTCTCACTCTGTCACCCTCGCTAGAGTGCCATAGCATCATCACAGCTGACAGCAACCTCAACCTCCTGGGCTCAAGTGATCCTCCTGCCTCAGCCTCCCAAGTAGCTGGAAGTGTGGGCACTCGCCATAACGCTGGGCTGATATTTTTAGCTGAAATGGGGTCTCACTTTTGCTCAGACCAGTCTTGAACTCCCAAGGTCAGGTGATCTTCTCACCTTAGCCTCCCAGAGTACTGTAAAAGCATGAGCCACAGTGTCAGCCCTGAACTTTCTTGTTATTAGCTTAGTGCTTGAGCCAGTGGTTACCAAGCTTTGCTATACATGAGAATGATATGAAGAGCTTTAAAAAATTCTTGGTGCCCAGCATTCCCCCCATTGCAGTTTGATCAGACCATTGGAGCAGGAGCCAGGCTTCCCTATATTTTAAGGATCCCCAGGTGATTCCATTGTGCAGCAGCATTTGGGAACCATATGGTTTGAGCCATTTTGTATTATATCTTTTGAATTCTAGCTGAGTTCTTCCTGACTAAAACAACAGACTTTTTTTTTTTTTTTTTTTGAGACAGAGCCTCAAGCTATCCCCCTGGGTAGAGTGCTATGGCATCACAGCTCACAGCAACCTCCAACTCCTGGGCTCAAGCGAGTCTCCTGCCTCTGCCTCCCAAGTAGCTGGGACCTCAGGTGCCCACCACAATG
>CAUYQV010103591.1:0-11661 GCA_963574575.1 Galagoides demidoff | reverse complement strand
GTACCTTCAAATTAACCTGAAATAATAATAATAACTAAATAAATAAAATAGGCTCAGCACCTGTGGCTCAAGCAGCTAAGGCGCCAGCCACATACACCTAAGGTGGCGGGTTCGAATCCCCAGCCCAGCCCGCCAAACAATGATGGCTGCAACCAAAAAATGGCCGGGCATTGTGGTGGGCGCCTGTAGTCCCAGCTACTTGGGAGGCGGAGGCAGGAGACTCGCTTAAGCCCAGGAGTTGGAGGTTGCTATGAGCTGTGATGACATGGCACTCTACCCAGGGGGACAGCTTGAGGCTCTGTCTCAGAAAAATAAATAAATAAATAAATAAATAAATAAATAAATAAATAAATAAAATATAGGCCATGCGCAGTAGCTCATGCCTATAATCCTAGCACTCTGGCAGGCTGGCCAAGGTGGATAGATTTCCTGAGCTCACAGGTTTGAGACCTTATCTGTAAAAAATAACTGGGCAGGTGGGCGCGGTGGCTCAGGCCTATAATCCTAGCACTCTGGAAGGCCGAGGCAGATGGATGGCTTGACCTCACAAGTTCGAGGCCAGTTTGAGCAACTCTACTAAAAATAGAAAAACTGGCTCGGCACCTGTGGCTCAAGTGGCTAAGGCACCAGCCATGTATGCCCAAGGTGGCAGGTTTGAATCCAGTCCAGGCCCACCAAACAACAATGACAGCTGCAACCAAAAAATAGCCAGGCGTTGTGGGGGGTGCCTGTGGTGCCAGCTGCTTTGGAGGCAGAGGCAGGAGAATTGCTTGAGCCCAGGAGTTGGAGGTTGCTGTGAGCTATGATGCCACAGCACTCTACCCAGGGGGACAGCTTGAGGCTCCTGTCTAAAAAAAAAAATAATAATAATAATAATAATAATCAAAATAAATAAATAAATAAAAATAGAAAAACTGAGGCAGGAGGATCACTTGAGCCCAAGAGTTGGAGGTGGCTGTGAGCCTTGATGCCACAGTACTCTACCAGGGTGAGAGCTTAAGACTCTGTCTCAAAAAAATAAAAAATAAAAATAAACAAATAAATAAAATGCAGCTCGTTGCCTCAAAAAGAAGGTCTTGGTTTAGTGTTTCTCTGTTGGAAACACCTTTTTGTATTTGCTAATTTTAACAAAAAGAGGAAAAGAGGAATTGGAGTTAAACTGAATTTTTGTTTCTTTCTTTAAAAACTTGGGGTTTTTTAAGTGATTTATACATACAATCAAAGTCATCAACTTTAAGTGTACACTTTGATAATTGTTGATAAATGTATATACTGTGTAACCACAACTACAATCTAAAAATAGTCTCCATCCTCCTGAAAAGTGTCTACACCTCTCGGTCACATCCCCCTCCCCTACCCTGGCAACCACTGATCTGTTCTTTTTCTCTCTAGTTTTGTCTTTTCTAGACTATCATGTAAATGGAATTATATAGTCTTTAACTTGTGTGTCTGGCATCTTTTGCTTGCAGGTAGACTAGAATTTAATAACATTGCTTTATTTTCATGTCATTACTTTTCCCAGTATTTTTATAATTGTGGGAAATGAAACTGGTTTTCCATTTACAGAGCTAATAGGAAATGTCTTTTTTAATTGAATCAACTTAAGTAAAAGGGGAGTAAATTCATTTAAAACACATTAAATCAATACGGCAATGATTACAACAGTGGAACACCAGTAACTACCCTAGTATTTGGGACAGTTACATTTGCTACATGGGGAAGCCAAGGCCCAGGAAATGAAGGTAACCCGGCCTGGATCACATTGAACAGGTGGCAAAAGCAGGAGAGGACAGATGGAGAAGGTTGGGAGAAGAGCCTTGGGTCTCCCCTAGGACTGGGGCTGCAGACTCTCCCCTCCCCCATTCTGCAGTCTGTGTTGATGGAGAGGTCGAAGGTCAGAGGCTGGGCCCCCGACAGATGGGATTTTGCTGGGGTAAGGGCCTGGGGGTGGGGTGGAGATGGCGGGGGACTTTGTTCTCATATCTTCCACACTTCTTAAGAAATGACCTTGTCTCGGTGGTCCCTCCCAGCCCCAGATGCCAGGGCCAGGCAGGAGGGGTGTGGGGAGTGGGAAGCAGGGCTCTCCTGAACTGAAAGGTCTGGCCTGGGGACCTAGTCTTTGTGGAAACAAACACCCAAGACCCTCTACCCAAGACATCAGCTTTCCAGCTTTCAACTTGACTCCTGCTGCTTTACATGCAAATCAGATGCAAATGAGCCTGCGCTGGGGAGCCCCGCCTCCCTTCTTCTCCCAGGGGCTGGGGCTGGCCTGGACTCCCAAGACAGCTAGGCCCAGGGCCCACGTGCTCCCCACCCCCAGACCCCTCACGCTGGGGCAGCGCATGACATGGGCTCACCTGGTCCTGGTCGGTCTCCACCGGACACTGCTTCTGCAGGACACTGTACCAGAGCCTGGGCCACTCTTATCTCTCCCTCTCTGTCCCCTACCCAAACTTAAATCAAATCCCATCTCTTCTTGCTCTAAACCTTCACTTGGCTCAGGATAGCCCTCCTGTCCTGCCCCAGCCCTGACTTCTCTCATACCTCGTGACTGCTGCAGCCCCCTGTGCCTGGCCTGTCCATCTGTCCCCACTGTTCACCACGGAGCCTTCACACACACTGTTTCCCTGTCAGGAAAGCCTTTTCTGAGTTCTTCTTCCTCTGCCTGCTCCTTCTCATCCATCTCTCAGCTCAAATAAATGTCACCTCCTCAGCAAAACCCTCTTAACACTCTCCTCCACAGCCCCCTGTCCTGTACACCACAAATGACAGCTGGAATTATTTCCAGTTGGTTTTCTGTGTTTCTTTGCCTCCCCTGCCGAATGTAAGTTCCACAGGGGCACAGGCCTTGCTGGTATCTCCCGTCCCCAGTGCACCATTTAGCACAGACCAGGTGCTCAGTGAATTAAGGAAGGGCCAAATGCCCTTTTGAGACCCTTGAAAAGGCAGGCACATTGGAGTGGGAACTGTAGCAATAATCATTTATTTGTTCATTCAACAAGTTTGTTGTACTCCTACTATGTGCCAGACACTGAGGTAGGGGCTGAGGAGACATTAGTGAGCAAGATAAACTGCTCTCTGCTTTCCATACCCACACAGGAGCCAGGGTAGAGACAGAGAAGCCCACAGGGGGGACAGTTCTGAGTGATCACAGGCAGCTATGGGCCCCAGAAGAGGGACCCCTATTCCAGTCCAGGGGCCAGGGCAGGCTTCCAGGTGGAGGTGATTTCTGGGCTGAGGCTTAAAGAATAAACTGGAGAGGACGGGATTGGGGGGACATAGAAAGATGTTTGGGGCTGGGGTAGGGAGGATGCCAGGTCACAGAGGACATGAGAGTCCCCAGAGCTCTGCTTAGTGTGGAAGACAGGACACAAGGAGAGTTCTCGATCCCCCTTTACAGACAAAAATAGAGCCTGAATCAGATCAGGGACAGGCCCACACTCTTCTGACTCTTCCCACCTCATCACCATGATCTTCTAGGACACCAGGTCCCACCCCAACCTTCTGAGGCCTCAAACACCTTCCTCACCTGGGGAAAGGGCCACTTTCCTATCACCTCACCCCTGCAGACAGCCCTGACTTAAATGACATTGACCCCAACCTGGAGAAAGTGATTTCTTTTCTGAGTCACTTTCTGGTCTCATTACAGCAGTGTGAAAGGCTCTTTGCTGCAGCTCTGTCTCTGCCTTAGTGCCACTAATATCCTCTAGAACAGAGAATGGGTCTCAGCTACAGCTCTGGGCCTGGGCACTATTGTCTGGCTAAATGAAACAGTGTGTCCATTTCCGGGGATACCTTCTATCCATGCAAGAAGATAACTCAACTTTTAATTTAGGGTATCAAGTTACCTTTACAATAAATCCTTTGTCAACTGGAAAACACATTATAAGGACAATTGGGGAAATCTGCTGTGGATTAAACATTAGATATCAGAGAACTGTTAACATTGCAGGGTGAAATAATGGTTCTCTGTTGTTCAGAAAAATAAATGGTCTTGGTTTTTAGAGATGCCAACTAAAGTATTTGGGGATGAAAATTCATGATATCTTTACACAGCAAAATGCTTACATTATATCTGGGCATTGGGTATGTAGTTTATAATGTTATTCTCTATTCTTCTGTTTAACTAAAATTATTCTAATTCCATCTAAGTAAGTTGATCTAAAGAAAACAATCATCATGGCTGGCCCTGGTATGGTCAAAATTGCAAACATGAAATGAAAATCAAAGAACCCTGGGCAAGGAAGGAGGAAATTTCTAGGTTAGGAAAGCCAGCCCTGCATATGGGAGGTCTGGGGCCCCATGCATCCCTTCCTCTGTTGTGGCCCCTTCCCCTGGGATACCCTGATCCTCCGCCCCAGCTCTGGCATCTGGTGCTCTTCATGGCTCTGAGGGCTCAGCTGTTGACTGTCCCCTTACCCCAGTACATCTGCTCTCAAGTTTGGGACCAGGCAGGAGGCCAACAGCTTAGCTGTCCCCAAACCCTGGGAGGCCCAGTCTCCCTGATAGTATCTGGGGTGAGAGAGGGCAGAAGGTCCCAGTCCCAGCCTCTCCTCACCATCCCATCCCACCCTTTTGGAACCAGGCCTATGCATCTGATCTTTCACTGGACAAGCAGGGAAATGGGCCAGGGGCCTAGACTCTTCCTAAAGGCCCAGGACACACAATTCTGCAGCGGGAAGAGGTAGAGAGAAGACCTGGGGCACAGAAAGGGGCAGCCAGCCAGCCCCTGTGTCCCCCCCCACACACACACAGCAAGTCAGGGTCATAAGGAGAGGGTAGGGGACAGAATCCTAGAAGTTTGAGGTCTCTGAGATAAGGGACTCATGTGTTAAGCTGTAATCCCCAAGTCCAGCTGGTGTGAATTCTCCCCTCCTGTGTCCTCTCCATCAGTGACACTCCAGTCTCCCAACTCTGCGGAGGCACCCCTCCTCCCATTTCTCAAGCTGAAATCTCAAAGTCATTCGTAACTCCTTCTTGTCCCTCACCCCCAATCCAGTCAGTTGCCCCTCCTCAAAGTTTCCCCCTCATCAACAAATGTTTATTGAGCTTCTTCTGTATGCCAGACACAAACTGGGTTCCAAGGTCTCCAATGTGCACAATATAGACACAGTCCCCACCCTGAGCCAACATTGGTGGGGAGACTGACACCAAACAAGATACATGAAAGAACACATAACACAACATCAAGGAGCACAGAGAGGGCAGCCTGAGCAGATAAAGCCTGGAGGCCAGGGAAGGAGAAACCAGGGGGCTGTGGGAGAGCCCCAGGTGGCCCAAACAGCCAGCCCAAAGGCCCTGAGGCAGGAGGGAGCAAGGAGGCCAGTGTGGCTGGAATGGAGAGTTGGAGGAGAGGGCACGGAGAAGCAGCCAGATGCAATGGGGCCAGGTTCTCAGGAGCAGAACTGGGCAGGGCTGGGAGGGTTCTGAGCAGAGGATGGACAGGCTCTGACTTTGTTCCAACAGCATCCTTTTGACTGAGAATGGGGTGAAGGGGACAAAGGCCAGAAGCAGGATAGTCAGTGAACAGTACTGAAATAGTATCTTAACAGTACATGAAGGAGGTGGGCGGCGTGTGCTGTGGAGGGGGTGGGATGGGTGGGTGGATTCTGGATCCAACAAGATCTAAGAGGGATCAGATGGGAGGATCAGGTGTGGGGAGGCCCCAGAGAAGATCGGCAGCTCCACTGGGGGGGGCTATGTTGCCCACTGCATTCCTGACGCATGGAACATAGTTAATCTCAATACATTACTTAAAGAAACAGAACAAACAAAGGAAGAGAGGATGAGAATCCCAGGCTCAGGTTCCCCCTTGGCACCTGAATGGTTTTCCCTTTTTCAAACACGTCAGACGACGGCCTCTGGTGGCCAGTTGTTGAAACTGCAAGCACCTAGGTGGAGGGCCTTTTAAGAACGGAAAATGGATCCAGGAAGATACCTGGCCATAAAAACCAGAACCCACACACTAGCCCTCACTCACTCACGATACAGGTGAGGATATCGAGGCCCACCGAGGGTTCCTCCTTCTCAACACCTCTTCCGCTGCTCCTGCTGGCCTCCTAGCTACTGTTTTTCATGGCTGCACAGAGTTTTCAGGGAATCCCGACACCCCCCAGAAGGATGCTGAGGAATGGGCTTGCAGACATCCCAGGTTTCCACACCCCAACTCCCCACCGTGGGTTGGAATTTCCACCATCCTTCACTCCTGGATTCTTGCCCTAAGGTTCTGATCTGGAATTTCTTCTCCTCCCTGCCCAGTTCCTCCAGCTTGGGGGTAAGGCAATGCTTCATGATTTATCATATTCAGATGCCCCCAGTTTCCTCCCAAGAACCTCAGGTTGTCATTGTTCTTCACCCAGGACATGGCCAAGCAGAGGAAAGGAGGTATGGTCTGAGCAAAGCAGAGGGGCTGTCACCTCCCTTGAGCTGTATGTAACACCCTTGTAGGGTTTTTGTTTGTTTGTTTGTTTTGGTTGTTGTTGCAGTTTTTGGCCAGGGCGGTTTGAACCTGCCGCCTTCAGTATATGGAGCCAGCACCCTACTCCTTGAGCCACAGGTACCTACCCATAACACCTTTGTTGATGCAACAAAAGATTGCATTTGATTTTTTATGTGTCGCAACCCGTCTGGCTCCTATGGCCCTGGTCTGGGTTAGCGCAGGAAGGAACCAGGCGAGAGGAATTAGAAGTACAAGCTTGTGGAAGGCAGGCTAACCCTTACTTTCTGGGTAGCCCCAAGCAATCTCCGCACCAGCCTTTTATTGAAACGGAATGATACAGGTGAGGGGAGCCCAGGTGACAGAGTGAGACTCTGTCTCAAACATCGAAATAAAACAAGACAATAACAGCTTTGCAGACTCCTACAAATTAAAATATTTCAATTAAGGCTACAGTTCCCTTTGATCACTCCCCGTTCCTCCTTCCTGTCCCCTGTCTCCCAGAACAATTCCAAAGGTAACCACTATTGTCAATTTGAAACTTACCCTTCCAGTTTTTTTTCCTATGGATCTACATGTGGTGAGCACACATACACACACACCCCTAAAATGTACGTTATTTACCCTGGAATTTCTTTTTCACTCTGTCCTGGCCTCAATTTGGGTATGAGGTGGTGTTGGCTTTGGTGGGGGGCGGAGTTGCATCATGCTACAGGTCTTTGGGGGAGCAAAATGGTCCTTAGCTGGTTTAGAGGCCCTTTCAGAAGCCCCACTCTCTAACCTTCTTCTCCCTCATCTCCTTATCCACTCCCCTTTCTTCCATCTCCACCCTTTTCTCTCGGTAGCCACACCGGATACCTATAAAAGGTTCTTCTTCAGCCCACTGCGCCGCCGGGTGGTTTCTCTGAGTAAACGCAGCTGCGCCTTCAGCTCCTAATCCATTCCCTCTACGCTACAGTCTGTTCCCCTAGCGCCGCCCACCTATCTACCGCGGCGAGAGTGTCCTGTGTCCGCCCTGTGGGCTCAGACGCCGCTTAGTAGATCTCTTCCCTGGGCAATCTCCCAGTGGAATGTGAGCGCCATCGTGACCTGCCAGAAGAGGTGTAAGTTTGAGAGCACAGGGTGCAGCACTTTGTGGGGAAATACGTGGTCCAGGAGCAGCTCCTTTGGAAGGCAACTGGGTGGTCTCTCTCAAATTCACTGCTGGGACTTGATTCTACAGGTATTCCGCACTTTGGCAGGACAGACTGGCAGGATGCCACCTTTGCGGTTTTATTCTTGATGGGAAATGCTAAGCGCTCAGCCATGGAGGTGGGCTAAATGTTTCTCCGGAACACCCTGCAGCCGGAGGAAAGAGCCTCACCAGACCCACCTCTGACCTTGCCTGTCCCTTGCTCCACTCCAACTGTGGTCCTCTCAGAGCAGAGCGTAGAGACAGCCTCCCATCTTTAGGCATTTCTGTTCCCCTCCCTAGAACTTCCTCCCCATCAGAGTGGCTCTAGGGTCCTGTCCCCACACCCCCAAACTGCCCCCACTCCGTCCTCCCCCTCTCCACTCCAGGCCCTCTCTTTTCTACAGAGCATACCATCTAACACACTAAATAATTTCTTTCTTTATTATATTTATCACCCATCTCCTTCTACTAGAATGTCAGCTCTTCAAGGGCAAGGACTTGGTCTATTTTGTTTCATTTTATATCCCAGGCGCCTCTCATAGCACCTAAGGTAAAATTGACAATACATATTTGTTGAATGAATGAATGAATGTGAATGAGTGAGTGAAGCCAATGAATGAGAGTATGAATGTACAAGATATAGACAGAGCTGTAAGAGATATTAAGAGGAAAAAGCAAACTTCAGGATGATGTGACCTCCTGTGTAAATAATGGGGGTGGGATCTTTTTCTGGAAACTTAAAACTGCTCATAAGAATAAAGTCTATTTTTTTTAAGAGACAGAGTCTCACTTTGTTGCCCTCAGAAGAGTGCTGTGGCATCACAGCTCACAGCAACCTCCAACTCTTGGCTTAAGCCATTCTCTTGCCTCGGCCTCCCAAGAAGCTGGGACTACAGGCACCCGACACAACACCGGGCTGTTTTGTTGGTTGTTGTTGTTGTTGTAGTTGTCATTGTTGTTTGGCAGGCCTGGGCTGGGTTCAAACCCGCCAGCTCCGGTGTATGTGGCTGGAGCCCTAGCAGCTGAGCTACAGGCGCCCAGCTGGTTTTTCTATTTTAGTAGAGATGGGGGTCTCACTCTTGCAGAGGCTGGTTTCAAACTCCTGAGCTCAAACAATCCCCTCACCCGGGCCTCCCAGAGTGCCAGGATTATAGGTATTGTGTGTTAGATGATTTGGGCCAGGTCTGCTAGCATTCAGGAGGAGAGGAAGTCAGCTTTCTAATCATGAATGGCCTTTAATGCAAAATATTCTTTATGCCAAGTAGTCGTTTGGGGTGACAGCTCCTTCAGTAGTCTGGCCAAAGAATCTAGAAATGTGGAGGAGAGAAGCCATTTTCCCTTCCCCTACAAGGAGGAAATCCTTTGTGTCTGTCAAAGAAAATAAAATTTCTGGGCCCTCTACATTTATTATGCCATAGGGGAAGTTAAACCCTGGACACTCAGTCCTGTAGCCTGCAGCAGGGCTGTTTTCTTCCTTTAGTCCATGACTGTTGCTTTCTGTTATGTTGGTACAATTTAGCCATTGTTCCCTATTTCTCACTCAAACCTACACTGCGTGGTGCATGAGACCCAGACCCTCGTGATAGAAACCTCTTTACAAGGGAATGGTAAGCAACCCCTTGGAATGTCGCCAATAGCAGCCAGTCAAATCTCTGTAACTATATACTTCTGGTAATTACAAGGAGTAAGGGAATATATTGGTTGGAGTTCATTCATTTCTGTATGCAACAAGCATTTATTAAGCTCCCAAAGATACAGGGTTCCCCATTCAGGGCTGGACAAGGGACCCCATTTTCTAACCAAACTGCATTCTGAATACTAGCAGGATAGGAGAAAAGCAGTTTGGCCAGTATTTAATATGGACAGGTCCCCTCCTGAAGTGGAAAGCATACATCCTGCTCCTTTGCTGTGCAAGAAGCTGCAGGGGCTGCATTCAGATGTTAATACATTCACTAGTTAATCAACATAGGGAAGCCGGCCAAGTGTGATTTTTACTCCCAAGACCTCCCTGTTTGCAAATGGTATATGAACCCCTTGGGTTTCCCACTTGAGTCTCCCCCATCGGCTGCCAGAGGTTCTGTTGCTCTTCATTCCTTCTGTATTCCTTTCTGTCTAATAAATTCTATCCTGTCACTGCTCCGTGTGGCCCAGGGGCTCATTCTTCTACTCTCTGAGACCAGGGATCCCCTGCCAAAGGGAATGCGCAACACCAATACATACTGGTTATATTAGATACAGATATCAGGGCCGCTTTCATCAGAGCCTTGCACAAAAAACATTGTAGCTTTCACTGTCTCCGTTTTTGCCAATAATAATGACCCTCAGATTTTGCCACTTTAGAATTCTAACCCTGTTCCTTAGAGACCATGTTTTTTGAGCAGCGATCCTCTAACTTCATTTTGCTTAAATAAACTCTTACTTTAAATTGGATTCAGATTCTTTTGACTATTTTAAGTGGACAGGTCTCAGGGACATAGGTACTTGCTCTCAGGGAAGTCTGGAATGCTGGTCCTCCATGAGGACTCCAGTAGGGAGGTCACTCCCAGCCCCAACACCTCCCACCCAAGTGGGGCTCCCCTTCTAACTCAAACAGGAAGTTCCCCCTCAGGTCTGACCCATACACCTGCTGCTATGGTCTCACCTTTGGTCATCTCCTCATGGCTGTCTCTTAATGTTATTTTTATTTTGTTTTATTTATTTGTTTGTGTGTGTGTATTTATTTTGAGACAGAGTCTCACTTTCTTGCCTCTGGTAGAGTATTGTGACGTCATATCTCTCAGCAACCTCAAACTTATGGGCTCATCTGATCCTCTTGCCTCTTCCTCCCGAGTGGCTGGGACTACAGGTGTCCCCCACAATAATCTGCTAGTTTTTATAGGTAGGATCTCACTCTTGCTCAGGCTTGTCTGGAACTAGTGAGCTTAGGTGATCCACCCCGCTCAGCCTCCCAGAGTGCTGGGATTACAGGTATGAGCCACCACACCCAGCCCTTATTTTTATTTGAAATTCACGATTTTAAATTTTATTTTATTTAAATTTAGGAACACATCCTTGGCCGGGTGTGGTGGCTCACACCTATAGTCCTAGCACTCTGTAATCCTAACATGCCTGTAGTCTTTGGCCTCTGGGAGGCCAAGGGATAGTTGAGCTCACAAGTTCAAAACCAGCCTGAGCAAAAGCAAGACCTCATTGCTACTAAAAATAATAAAACTGAGGTAAGAGGATCGCTTGAGCCCAAGAGTTGGAGGTTCCTGTGAGCTCTGATGCCACCATGGCACTCTACCCAGGGCGGCAGTTTGAGACTCTGTCTTAAAAAAAAAAAAGTACACATCCTTAACTTCAGCCTTGAAAGAGTCTCTGTTGCTTACCATATTAGAAAACTGCTTAAACCTCACATTTAATTCCTTTCTCAACTAGGACCAATAACTTGATAGCTTTATCACCTGCTCTTTCTTATAGGTTAGGCTTTGCTACTTAAAACCAGAACTGCTTACCATTCTCTAAGCATTTATAGTACATCTGAGCCACCAAAATTTCCATACGAATTCTTCCATTAGAATATCCTTTTGAGGGCAGCACCTGTGGCTCAGTGAGTAGGGCACCGGCCCCATATACCGAGGGTGGTGGGTTCAAACTCAGCCCCGGCCAAACTGCAACAACAACAAAAAAAAATAGCTGGGCGTTGTAGTGGGTGCCTGTGATCCCAGCTACTCAGGAGGCTGAGGCAAGAGAATCTTCTAAGCCCAAGAGCTGGAGGTTGCTGTGAGCTGTGATGCCACAGCTCTCTACCGAGGGTAACAAAGTGAGACTGTCTCTTTAAAAAAGGGGGGGGGCTTGGTGCCTGTGGCTCAAGTGGCTAAGACGCCAGCCACATACACCTAAGGTGGCAGGTTCGAATCCAGCCTGGGCCCTCCAAACAACGATGGCTGCAACCAAAAAATAGCTGGGCATTGTGGCGGGCACCTGTGGTCCCAGCTACTTGGGAGGCTGAGGCAGGAGACTCACTTGAGCTCAGGAGTTGGAGATTGCCATAAGCTTTGATGCCAAGGCA